>CAXHKG010000191.1:0-135292 GCA_964016985.1 Anodontia alba
TGCCGGGACAAAGAATCACAGATATTATTACGAACACCCTCGATATAAGATCTTACAACAATATTCAGTTCAAGGCACCTCATAGTCAAATGACGCAACAAGCACATAACATGCTCGGATTTAGAAGTCACAGAGTTGAGTATTTGCACTACAGCCATGTTGTCACAGTTAAATCTAATTTTCTTGTTCTTAAGGGTTTGTCCCCAAAGATGCAGAGACACCAATATCGGAAATAGCTCAAGCACCGTGATATTATCAGTTAAGCCCTTTTGTCTCCAACATTCCGGCCAAGTAGCACAAGCCCACTTACCCTGAAAATAAATGCCAAACCCTAAGTCTGGACCAGCTGCGCTATCTGTGAAAAGCTCTGCATCTTCGTTTGAGACCTAGAAACGGTCATTGAAGGCCGAAACTCCATTATGAGCCCTGAAAAACTGTAACCACATCTCCAAATCTGCTTGGATTGATTTATTGACCTACAGATGGTGATGCGGTTTGGTCAAGCCACAAACTGAATTAATAAGCTGCCTACAGAAAGGCCTACCAGGGATAATTGCTCGGCAACAGAAATTCAGTGATCCTATCAAAGATTGCATTTTCTTAAGTGACTGCTTCTCTTTTGCCAGAACCATTTCAATTTTCTCAATCACCTCGACTACTTTTACCCTCGGGATATGAACCACCACATTCAGTGAATCTGGCACAAGGCCCAAGAAACACAATACTTCAGCTGGGCCCTCAGTCTTCTCTTCAGCTAAAGGCACAGACAACTCCTGCAAACATGACCTGAATGTCAGCATTAATTCCCTACAGCCGAGATATGATTTATGACCACCAAGATAATCGTCCAAGTAATGCAAATGCCTGGCGTCAGAATCCATACGTCTCTTCACCGCAAACTCCAAGAATGTAGCAAACCTCTCGAAAGTCCTACAACTTATTAAGCACCCAAAAGGAAGAGCTTTCTCAATGTATTATTTTCCATTAAACTAGAAGCCAAGAAGCTCAAAATCTTTTCTGCTCACCGGCATAATATGAAAAGCATTTTTCAAGTCCATTTTTAGCTCGCTGGGACTATGTCCCAGGAGAGCTTATGTTGTCAGCCAGGCGTTGGCATCAGCGTCTGTCGGCGTCCGCGTCGGCTTCCGCGTTAGCACAATGTTAAAGTTTTCAAATGTGTGCATACAGTGCAACCTCTCTACAACAGCCAACAGCCGGAACAGCCAAAATTGGCTGTTGTAGAGAGGTGGCTGTTGTTGGGAGGGTGTAACTCACGGGCTTTTAGCTGGTAGTTGACCACTGAGTACCAGTAAAGCAAGTTTTTAATGATGTATATGTCTGTAAATGTAAGCATTTTGTGTAACCTTCACATTTACCATGAATATACATTATTCATAAATAATAAATAAGACAGGGTTAATAAACACTTTTATTCAATAAATAAATGTATCTTAGCTAAAACATGAAAACTAAATACAAATTTACATTTGCAGAACAGTAAAAATTCTCATCAGATACAAGCTGAAGCAGTCTGATCAGAGTTTTTACTATCCTTTACTCTTCCCATGATAGACCAGTACTGTTTCTTTCTCTACATTTATGTACATGTATAGTTCAGTCTTTGTTTCAGGATGTTGAGTTGTTAATAAATATTCAAAAAGTTTTATTATTTTTTTTTTTTTCAATCCATGTAAATTAGTATTAAATGTTTAGTGTCCCAGGTTTCATCTTTCTTTTTTCTCTGTTAAATGTTTTGGGATCTTATTCCAATCACCAAATCCAGATAATTTGTTATAAGATCCCCCAACTTTGCTTTTGTGGAAAAAAGAAGAAATAAAAAAACAAAAAAAAACAAAAAAACAGATTCCATAAATTTGAAACTAAGGTTCCACATAAAATCCAGATGAAATGGAATACATCACGAAAACATGCCTATATAATTTTGACCCCCATAAACCCCACTTTTATATAGTAAAACTGGGGTTTACAGGGGTATACATTATTTTTCTTATTTCTGCTCAAAAACATAGATTGTGGTACTCGTTAGATTGAGGCGGTTCTAACGAGTACCTACAATCTATGTTCTGAGCAGAAATAAGAAAAATATCAGAATTTTTCATCTGAAAATTTTCATTTTTCGGTGGTAAAATTCTCAATATATTTGAATAGGCGTGTTTTTGTAATGAAAATGCTATGATACTCCAAATATTAAAGCACATTTTAGCTTAGCTATCCAGCCAGAATGGAATAGAATGGTATGATACTCCAAAATATAAGCACATTTGAACTTAAATAATCTTTTTAAATTCTCATGTAAAGCTTTGGAAAATTAATCCACAGAACATTTTTAGAATTCACTCTGACACCTGTTTCATATGATAAAAGGCACTTTTCAATTTTTCTCATTATAAGAACATCAGAACATTTAAATCCAAGATAATCACTGCTGCTTCCGTTGGAAAAAATCGCTGATTTTTGTTTGTTTAGTTGAAAGTTCCACAGACATCTCAGCAGCAATTGAAGAAAGTTCCATGATACTGTTCAGAAACTTCACATTTCCTTTATGACACGCAAACGCCTTCAGACTGTCTATGTATTGATTCACCTCACTCAATGAACAAATGTTTTCAGTTTCATTTTGGTTCTTTTCATCATCACTATCACTTTCATCATCATTTTCAGTCTGATTTTGTATAAGTTCTGAAGCTGGCAAATCCCAGTTTATTTCTGAAGTGTCACATACTGCAAGATTGTGGTCTTCAGCAACAATGTCCTTTAAGTTCCTTCCATAGATCTCCTTGGATCGAACCAACAGAGCTAATGGGATATTATCATCTTCATCATTTTCTTCAACATCATCACTCTGTTCAATATCTTTTAATTTATCAAACCCACATTTGTCGAAACACTTCACAATGGTAGAAACATCAACTTCTCTCCAGGCTCGGCTCACCCAGTAGATTGCATTCAGTACATTAACATCCTTTAACAGATCAGAACCACATTTTGAAGATTTTTCCATCTGTGTAAGAATATGCTCAGTCTGATATCGATAGAACTTCAGTTTCACGGCCTGAATGATTCCCTGGTCCATCGGCTGGGCAACAGATGTGGTGTTTGGTGGCAAGAAAACAATCTTTACATTTTTCAGATTCAGCTGTGGGTGAGATGGAGCATTGTCAACCAATAAAAGGACTTTTCTACCCTGTCCACGCATTCGTCTATCCATCGACCTCACCCATTCCTCAAACAGTTTGCTATTCATCCAGCTTTTTTTATTGTTCCTGTAAGTCACTGGAAGAGATGCTGTCTCTATTCTATTAAAACAACGGGGCTTTGAAGATTTCCCAATCACCAAAGGTTTTAACTTTTCACCAGTCATGCTAGCACACAGGGCAACTGTTATCCTATTTTTAGAACGTTTTCCCCCTGCACAATCAGATCCTGAAGGTACAAAAATTGTTCTCTTTCCATCTCTAAAAAAAATCCCAGTTTCATCCATATTGAATATGTCTCTCGGCTGATAGCCTTCACATACTGACGGAATTTTATCTTTCCAGTCACTAACACATTTTGAGTCCACATCACCCCTTTCGCCACTCATTTTCTTGAACACGATGTTATTTCGTTTCAAAAATTTATCCAGCCACCCATTAGATGCCTTAAATTCACTGAGTCCCAAGTCTGCCGCAAACTTAAGTGCTCTCTGCTGAATCAGTGGACCTGAAACACTAATCTTCCTGGTGTTTGCATCATTTAACCACTGAATTATCAAAGTGTTCAGCTGTTCATTAGCATTGATGGTCGTTTTCTGCCTCTTTCTCTCTGGATTGACATTGTTGTCACTGTCCGCAAGATACTCTGCCTTTCTTTTGAGGGTGTCCTGAAAGTAAAAAAAAACCGAAAATGTCAAAACATTTCTGCTTTTTTAAACTTTAGATACGCTATTTTTCTTACTGCTTCAACAAAATATGCTAGGGACAGGCCACATATACCCGTAACATATCCAGGTCGAGAAATAAGAAAAAAATACCAAAGGTCTAAAACTCTTTTCGAGCATTCAAAAAAGTGATTTTACTTTCATAGTCATCGTTATAAAGGGTCCTCAGAAATGTATCACACACATATAAACACACAGGAACAGAGAATAAAATCTCCTATCTCCCGCCCCCTCCTTTCATTTTCTCAGATACAGTGTATGATGATCATAGGGCGCTGGCACGTAAAAAAAAAGACTTACGGTTGATATATGCTTCAATAAACCATGTCTTTTTTTTTTTTTTTCTTCTTTCTTTTTTTTTTCTTCTTTCTTTTTTTGTATCAGACAGATATACACACAGGAAAAAGAAAAAAAAATCTCCCAAACCATCATTCCCCCTCCCCCCCCCCCCCCCCCCCCCCCCAAATCTTCTTTCCATCTGATAATGTCGTTTTCCGTTTTTTTTCATAACCTAAAATTTCCAGAGTGCCCTCTTCCCCCCTCCCCCTCCCCCCCCCCACCCCCGCCACCCGCCCCTTGGCAAAATACTGTACCTGAATTTGTGTGCGACCGACCCCAAATTGTTCAGCCACCTTTCTTAAGCTTTTACCAGACTCAAGCTGTTTAATTACTGCAACACGCTCATCAAGAGTAAGAAACTTTCTTTTCTTGGTGGAGCTCATGTTTAGATGTTTACTGCTGAAGCGAAAATTATGGAATGATTTTTTTCTCTCTCCCATTATCTTGCAATGACCGATGTTATTCACACTTTCCTAACTCGATGCATAAGCAATGATGAAAAAAACAATCATCAAAACCGTTCGGTAAAACATTAAAGACATTAATTTTAAATAATTGAAAGTAATTTACCTGAAAGATGACCGCATGTTTATAATCCATTGTCCATTATTACTCAGTTAACAATCGATAATTGACACGTTTATTTATCCAGACAATGCGTACGTGACCTTCTCAAGGTAATCCTTTACACACTACACAGAGGGGTGTATCGAGTCGCGGTAAAAGGTCGCTAGCTAACGGAAAAAAGTACCGTACTCCACCATAAAAACTGGCCGTTACAGAGGTAATTCTGACCGTTTTTCGTCAGGAATGGCGACCATTGACTGGAAAAAAGAGGTGACCGCTGGTGAGAGGTGAAAAACTATAGGAAATCTAACGGGGGGAATTGAAAGTGACCGTTGTTAAGAGGTGACCGTCAGTGGGAGGTGACCGTTAGGGGAGGTTGGACTGTAGTTTTTTAACTGTTTAAGGTACTGCTTTCATATTTGGCCTACACCTACTTTAGGGTAAGACCTTTCAATAGCATACATTCCCATCCCCAAAATAGACTCTTTATGTAGGTCAAGGTCAGTTCTTACTTTGTCTTTTACATCCATGTTTAAGTTTTGAGTTTAAGTTTTGAAAAGTGTACATAACTGCTGATGTATTCAAGATAGAGCTCTAATATTTGGCCCACACCAGCCTTAGGGTTAGACCTTTCAATAACACACACCTCTTTCCTCAATTTGACCTTCTGCCTAGGTCAAGGTCAGGTCATACTTTGTCAATTGAACCCATGTTCGAGTTCTGCGTTTAAGTTTTGAAAAGTGTTTGTAACTGCTGAAGTATTCTAGATACCGCTTTAATATTTAGCCCACACCAACATTAGGGTAAGACCTTTCAATAGCACAGACTTTTCCTCAGTTTGACCTTCTGCCAAGGTAAGGTCATGTTATACTTCGTCATTTAAACCCATGTTTGAGTTTTGTGTTTAAGTTTTGAAAAGTGTTCGTAACTGCTAAAGTATTCAAGATGCTGCTTTAATGTTTGGCCTACACCTACCTTAGGGTAAGATCTTTCAATAGTACACACCCCTTCCTCATTTTGACCCTCTGCCTAGGTCAAGATCAGGTCATACTTTGTCATTTATACCTGTGTTTAGGTTTTGAAAAGTGTACATGGCTGCTGAAGTATGTAAGATATAGCTTTCATGTTTCATCCACACCAACCTAAGGGAAGATGTTTCAATGGCATATACCCCGTCCCTCAGTTTGACATTCTTCCGACATCAAAGTCAGATCATACTCTGTCATTTAATCTTTAATATTTAAAGATTGTTTTCTTATCGGATCAGCCCTTTCCGGCGAGCTGCGTTGTCTTCTGACAGCTCTTGTAAAGAGCTTTCAATTAGGCCCCAGGTCCTGCCTCATCAAAACTTGTATATTGGACTGAGCAAATATTAGGGTCAATGAAGTCATTGGCTGAAAAACCCTGTGAATATGACAGGTGGTGAATTAGCCTGTACTCACCCGGAGTTCTTTTAGGAACCAAAAAGGTAAGAGAAAAGTCCAGGGAGTGCCACAATCACAAACCGCAGCCCTTCCCAGACCCCAAGAGGAAGAGGAAACCGACAAATCTAAACAAGCACAAACCGAACAAACGTACAAAAAGCACTTAGATTAGCTCTCTCTTCCCCAAGCGAGGTAATCGCAATACTAAAAGGACTGAAAAACACAAGAACAAAATGACACATGGAAAGACATACAACAAATCGCCTCGTAGAATAAACCACAAAGCAACAAAGAGTAAGACTAACATCGGGACCACCGCCTTAGAACGGTCGGTAGAACAAATCACCGGGGGGTTTAAAGCACTTTTACAGCTAGCCAACTTCACCCTGGGTCTTGATGCTACTCTTAATACAGAAATGCATAAAAATTCGGTTCGCATAAAAGCTCCCAGCTCAGTCAATGCATCAAAGCAAAAACATAAAAATCAAATTAATCACTATAATAAACAAAGACGAGTACTCATGGCTAATTCTACTGTATGCCAGAGTAAATGAAAACCAATAGTTGAACCACGGCGGGCCAAGCCATAGACATATCGTCAAGCCCCAACCCACTGGTTAAAGTTTTACGACCCACTGGTCAAAGCCTATAGGTGAAATTCTTAGAGAATCAATAGGCCGTTCCAGAAAAGGACCAGCCACTCGACCAGCTAGAATTTCTTTGTTAATTTTATCCTGTACAATATGCAGGGATTCCAAAGCAGACCTAAGATTCCTGGCTTCATATGCTATGCGAGGACCCTCGTAATGCAGAGTGAAACCATTTCTGAAACCATCTAACAAATATTCTCTATCCTTGCTGTTGTAGAATCCAAGTTCTAATTCCAACGTCCCCAGGTCAACAGGGGATTTTGCTAAACTTGAAATATACTGATTAGAAGGTTCACTGACTGATTCCCCTTCCAAAACTGCCAGGAGCCCTAAAGCCTCTGCCCCGCTGGTATCTGAAGCCTGATCTAATAAAGGTCCCTCGAAAAGGCGTCACATTGGACTGTGCCTGATGGGGTGGTGAGTTATGCTGCTTGTTATGACATGAAGCGGCCCCATGTTGTAAGGACCCACAGCTGGAACAAAAATGAGGAAATCTACAGTAGGGCCAGTGACAAGCACCCTTATTGAAGTCATTACAATAGTATGATTTTTCTCTGCTGCACCGCCAGCTGATTGACTGATTGGGTCAGCAGCTCTGATCTGCATACAATGCCACCATAAGTCATTGTTGATGACTGACCAGGAGGAGGGGTAATTTGCCTGGCGAATTCTGAACTGTTCATCATAATCCCTCCAGCAGAAAGAGCCTCTCTGTTTTGATGCAGCCTCTCTAATCAGGAACATATAATGCATAAGCTCAATTGCCTTATCCTGTAGGGCTGTCAAAAAGACAGATGTGTAAATCAAGAAAGCATCAGTCCATTTCTCTATTGACTGAATTTTTTCCTTACAGATTTTAGTTGTCATTTCAATTCCCCCTTCAGAATTTAGCTGCATTACAGAAATCCTCGAGCTCCATCCCCCCTTTCAGAAGGAGGGCTAAATTTATATATTCACCCGTACATATCTGCTGCTGCAGTGACTTTGGGACGTGAAGGAAGATTGAGTCGTTAATGCACCTCAGCGTGTTTATGCCTTGCCTTGCACGGACAGTGGATGATTTATATATTGCGGCAGGTGTGGGAGGGATTGAGAGCTGGTGGCTGGGGCGTGCAGGGTGGTTTGAGTAGTATGTGATAATGGGAATGTGCTTGTATGCCCGATGTGGATGAAAACTTTACCAATGAAGCGCCTGAGTCATCGACAATATTCGGTTGTTGCGTGGCCAATTGAGGCTGACCTAACTGCAATGAATCACCAAATGACACAGCCTGGTTTGAATCGGCAGTATTCCGAGGCAATTCCTCTTGTTCGGATGCCCTTAGAATTGCTTCAAAATCCACGATCCCATTACCTGATGTCTCCTTGTCACTTGAGTTTGGCGATAATGCCTGCCGTTTTGCTGTCTCCGCCTTCTTAGATGTGCCTTTCCGTCTACTACGGTCCTTACCCCGCATGCTGGCACAGTATATTTAAGTGTTTTTTTTTTTGAGGATTTAAAGTGAGACATTCAGGTTTTGCTGTGGTTTAAAATGGCAACTGGAATCGAAAGGTCATGAGCTCTACGGAAAAGGCCGAGTATTTCCGCAGGAACGGCAAAAGCCAATTACCTCCGTAAATACGAGATTCACACACATTACATTCGGCCTATATACTATGTGCAAATATTACGTGTAAACAGCTGATGCTGATCATTTTACCCACTCCCAGAAGAAAGAGGTTGCTAACCTGAATAAAAACGATTATTACCAAAGCAATAATCAGTATTATTTCAATGTTTTATAGATATTCCTATAGTCAATCGAAACTGTAGACTGATCAGACACTACATTCTTTGGCATCTGATCAGTGTCTGCCCTGTTTGCCATTTGCCCTTTTGGGGGTCTCGAAATGGGTTAAGGTCTTTTGTTTGGTGCAGTCATAACTGTTTCATGAACTGGAGATTCTTCAAAGCTGCAGAACAGTCCCCTAAATCTTAAATACATTTTATAAATGAGCCAGCACATGACAAAAGCTAAAGAAATGGCATGTGCGCCCGGTGAAGACTCAGATCAGCCTGGGCATCCACCCAGTCTGATTAGACTCAGCTGTGCACACAATGGGTAGCTAAGGATCCAAGCTTTCTTCATGCAGGCAGCGAAGACTGATCAGATGGCGGATGCCCAGGCTGGTCTGAGTCTGCGCTGGGTGCACATGCCATTTTGTAGGTTTTGTCATTGGCTTGCTCAAATTATACATAGATGAAGATAAGGGGATGATTGTATGAATAATTATTCCTATTAGAAGAACACTAAAGATGATTCAGTTTTATCTTCCTCTGACTTAAAATCTGGATTATTTTTTATAATTCAAAAAGTACTAACACTTGCTTCATGAACTTTTGCTTATGAATAGAGGGCAAACTAATTACACCACAACCTCTTTATAACACTATTGTTTGGGTCCATAGCATAAACCGTGTTAGCTAAACAAATTTGTTATATCCAAACAAAAATGTATAGATTATATTGAAAAATGACCATTTATGGTCATTTTTCAATATAATCTATACATATTGGGATCCATCTTTGAACTGTATTATATCCAAAACCGTGTTATAACGAACCGTGTTATAAAGAGGTTGTGGTGTATGTGTAATACTGTAACTTGAACCATTTATGTATATTAATCATGTAACATTTGTAAAACCATACCCAAGTACATTTACATGTATTTGCTAGACTTACTGAGACAGTGGAAACTAGTTTGACACTGTGGGTGTGTGCAGCCTGTTTTAAACTTTAGCATTCTGAGTGGAGTGGCTATTATATCATCAGTGAATATTGTTTGTAAATGGGATATCAAGTGCAAGTGTGTCAGAGGAGTATTTGGTGATAATTTTAGGACAATATTCCCCCATAAACACATATGTTGCATGGCACTTCTATGAGTACCCACAACATATGTATGTTTTTATGGAGAAATGGATAATTATCCCAGAATTATCCCTAAATACTCCATCTTAACAGGTCCTCTGGCATGTGTCTTTAATAATCCCAGCTTGGAACAGTATTCATCAGCATTGTTTCAGTATCCATTCACTAGTATTCAGTATCCATACTTTGTCATTTTTCAGGTGGACTGTAAGCATAAGTACAGTTGGAAAGAGGATTTGGCATTACTTTGATGACACTAGGAAAGAAGAGATTATTGTAAGTTTTTTTTATGCCCCCGTCATTTTCAGTGGGGGAGCATATAGTATCACCGCTGTCTGTACGTACGTCTGTCCCATCTGTAACACAAATGGTTTCCGTTCACTGTCTTTTGAAAATATTGGTGTATTGGATTGAAATTTATACTCAGGTATATAATTATAAAATGTAGGTCAAGTTCGATTTAGGGTAAAATCCACCAATTATTTTGGGAGTTATGGCCCTTTTTTCAACTTTGAAAAAATTTTCAGCTTTGAAAAATGGTTTCTGTTCGATGTTTTTTGAAAAGATAAGTGTATTGGATTCAAACTTTACACAGGTATATAATCATAAAATGTAGGTCAAGTTCAATTTAGGGTAAAATCTACCAATTATTTTGGGAGTTATGGCCCTTTTTCAACTTTGAAAAATGGTTTTCTGTTCCATAACTTTTTAAAAGATTAGTATATTGGATTCATATTTTATACATGAGCATATAATTATAAAATATAGGTCAGGTTCGATTTAGGGTAAAATCCACCATTTGTTTTTGGAGTTATGGCTCTTTTTCAATGTTGAAAAATAGTTGAAAAATGGTTTCTGTTCGATATCTTTTGAAAAGATTAGTGTTTTGGATTCAAATTTTATACCCGGGTATATAATCATAAAATGTAGGTCAAGTTTGATTTAGGGTAAAATCCAACAATTATTTTGGGAGTTTTCAACTTTGAAAAAAGGTTTCCGTTCCATAACTTTTGAAAAGGTTAGTGAACTGGATTCATATTTTATCCACGAGCATATAATTATTATAGGTCAAGTTCGATTTAGGGTAAAACCCACCAATTATGTTTGGAGTTTTGGCCCTTTTTCAGCGTTGAAAAATAGTTTCCGTTTGATATCTTTTGAAAGCGTTACTGTATTGGATTCATATTTAATACACAGGTATATAATCATAAAAAAGAGGTCAAGCTTGATTTAGGGTAAAATCCACCCATTATTATGGGAGTTATGGCCCTTTTTCACCTTCAAAAAATGTTTCCCTTTCAATATTTTTTTAAAAAAGATTGGTGTATTGGATTCATGTTTTATACACAGATATATAATTATAGAATATAGGTCAAGTTCGATAAGGGTAAAATCTGCCAATTATTATGAGAGTTATGGCCTTTTTTTCAACTTCATCTTTTGCAAACTGCCTGCGTGTGCATGAGGATGGCCCTGAGCAGGGGCACCTGTGTCATATTGACACATTTCTAGTTTTTAAACTCATATGCAGGAAAATACAGGAAAATTAATATTAGACCGAGTATCGGTATTGCTGTTAGCATTAGCAGAGGCTGAAGGTTTAAGTTCAGTGGAGTAAGTGTCCTAAAATCATGAACACTTTAAATAGTTCGTACATGTTTTTTGCTTAAATTTTGTCGTTTTTCTTTTATGCGTTAGTCAGACACTGATCAGACTCCTCCTGAATGGGATCTTGCTCTCTTTTTAGAGCAGACCTTTTTCAGAATGGAGGCAAACAACCAGTTTTGACAAAATTAACCTCCTTTGAAAATGTGTCCATTCCCCATATGTTAACTATTTGCATGCTGGGTAATTTTGCATGCGTTTTTATCATCTGTGAATCTATTTTGAAATTAACTTTTTCAAATAATCTTTCAGTAATACCATCAGAGTGTCAAACATTTTGGATCCAGATTGGGCCTGATGTTTTGTTAGGCCTGATCTGGGTCCAAACTGTTAGCAAAGGTTATCAACAGACAACAAAATTTGCCACTAGCAAGGAAATAGTTAACCCTTGTCATGGTGAACCCAGATATACCCTGCTTTTGCAAATAGTATAGATCCAGATCTAAGATTACCAACTGATCTGGATCTGCACTGTTTGCCATTAAGTATATGAATTTATAGCAACAATCCAGATCAAGCAATTTCATTGGCTGAAAATTAGAAATGGGTGTAGCATCTTAATTTATTCAGCATGACAAGGGTTAATACATGACTGATGTTAGATACTGGTCTAATATTTAACACAATATCACCCTGGTAAAAGTTTTCTGAACTTTCATATCTGCTGAATGTCTGAAAGTATTAAGTTGATACTTCTTCTGATGTCAGACACTGGTCTTAGGTTTTAGTTGGTATAACACCCACCCATTAATGATCCTGAGGTTAAGTCCACAAAGTTTTAAAGAAATTATTGTTAAACTTTGATTAAAGTTCTCTGAAGAGCCACATCTCCTAAATGCCCAGATGTACTAAGTTGATACTTCGACTGATTGTAGGTACTAATCTAAAAATTTAAACATCTCTATCTCCACAAAAGTGCTTGAGGTCAGGGTCACTGATGTTGAAATGTCCGAATATCCATATCTTGCAAGTTTGGGTGTATTATGTCAGTTTGATACTGATTGATGATGTTTTATTTGGTACAAGCCTCACTCTTTCAATGTTCTTGAAATCATGAACTTGGAAATTTTGCATTACTGTTTAATTCTAAGCATTCAGGCACCTTAACTCTTTACCATACTTGTTCTAAAATTTGAACAAGTACAATTTATGACCCAATATTATGTATAAAAATTGCCGGATAAGTGGCAAGCAGTGTAGACCCTGATGAGATGATACATTCTGGGGCATTTCATCTGGTTCTACACTGTTTGCTCAGGCCTGTCTGTCAAATGCGGTAAATATTTTGTTAAAGATTTTATCTTCAGGTAAAGGTTATGGATTTTGCAATTTTATGTTAGATGAAAGTAAAAATTTTGGTTAATGTTCATTTTAGCCTGGAGATCCCCAAAAGGGTAATTGGCAAACAGTGCAGACCCAGATCAGATGTCATACAATAGGCATGTGATCAGGGTCTCCACTGTTTGCAAATAGTTTAGCCATTTCATTTCTAGGAATATCTAAATCACATAGTCTGACATACCTCAAATTGGAATTGAACTATTCCAATTTACAATATATTGTGTGGGGGAGTTTTTTCAATCTAAAATGGGTTAAGGTTCCTTAACCCTATTAACATAGACCGTTTGCCCACACAAATTTTTACATTCACCTAATCAGAGCCCAATTGGAAGATTATTTTGAACTCAGATTTGGATATCATATACGAGTGGTGTTGGTCTATCCATAAAGAGTCTGAACAAAATAAGAGAACATCACATTAGAAGCATTTGTGTCGAAAAGTATGTCAGTGCACATGTTCAAACTCTTTTTAGTTGAGAAATGTTTTGAAACATACCCTAACTGTACTGGAGATAATCATAGCTTCATTACATAATAAACTATCATATATTTGTCATAGAGTATAGGTATATGACTCGCTTTTACTGCCTTGCGGTACAAGCTAGCTTTTATAGCAATGTGGTAGAGTGCAGGACTTTTAATCCAGCGGACAGGTTTCAATCCCCGGTGGAGGAAAAATGTGATTTGCATTTTTTCAACTGTTACATATGAAACATGTACACATTAGGAAATCAGAATGTTACACATTATTTCTAGATGGTAGCACATTATTTAAGAAGCAAGTATTCCATCTGGCCTTCAGTCTTTTAGGCGTGCAAGCCAATAGAGACTCACCATGTCAAAATCAACTCAAAGATACACATACCCAACAAAGACTGTCCAGTCTAGCTAGGGTCTTTGCTGTGGGCTCATTGGATTAACAAACATACAAGGTTTCTTTATGCTGATAGTGAAGACTCTAATCAGACTGGGGGTTGCAAATATAGGCTGATCTGAGTCGTTCGCTAGGAACAAAAATCATTATGTTATTTTCATCATGCTGTGGCTCATTTAAGAAGTAAAAGGGTTTAAATTTGTTGTTACTGAGATAGCATGAATTGGGTGGATTCTGTTAAATAGTGACATGTCACTTCCTGTTCTATATCGATCTTGATCATCCAGGCGCTTTATGCAAGTTGGGTAAAAACACAGGTAAATTCCTATTTCATCCTATGCTTATGGTACAATTTTATTTCACCATATCTTAAACTCTACTGCAGATTTTTCAATGAAACTTTCAGCATTTATTTGAAATATGATATTCTCTGGATAAATGAAATATTTAGACAAGATCACACATTTGAAAGACGATATCATTGATGGAAATGTCAAGATATATTAGGCACTTTTTAATAAGCACCTGGCAGTGTTTTCATGAGTATATAAGTGCAGCTCTTCACCTGGAAACAACATTTGGTCCCAATACAAGACATTAAACACAGATTACTAAACAAGAGAATACCGAGGTTGTGCAATTTCCTTCTTTACAGAAAAGCATATTCCTTTTGTTCATAATTTTGAATTCCAGCTGAAAGTCAACCTCAAAATTTGCAGAATTCTGATTATTAATTATTCCCAGTGGTTGCATTTTAGTTGCATGATCCCCTGTCCTGCATTTACAGAATTGAGAATAGCCTGTTAAGGGCGATCAATATTATTGTTTGGCATGTTTTCTCTGTATTCAAACAGCAAAGGCTCTTTTGTGGCTGTGCGGGTGGGCAGGCTTGTCCAAGCCTTTGCTGGTCACATAAGTTATAAGAACCATCATTTCACAAGCTGGATTTTATCGGTGACCCCAAGCTTCAGCCTGCCTTTGGGTTATATTGCTTGAAAAAAGGGGTAAACAAAAACACTTTGGTTTATTAGTCACAAGTTCAGCTATCCATATTGGCAGATGGAGAAAGCTATCAACATTTGAGCCAAAACATGACAAAACAAACAAAATTACTATGTGCCTAGCGAAGCCGACTCAGATCAGCTTGGGCATCCTCCCAGTATGATCAGTCTTGGCTATCAGCATGAAGAAACCATGGATCCTAAGATACCCATTGAGCACATGAAGTGAAAACTCTGATCAGACTAGCCGGATTCACAGGCTAATCTGAATCTCCGTTGGGCGCACTGTTTTGTTGGTTTTGCCAAGTGGCTCATTTCATCAGTGTACCCTAAGCTACCCGTTGAGTGCATGTAGCAAAGGCCATGATACCGGCACAGTGGCTCAGTGGTAGAGCGTCCGCTTTGTGACCGGGAGGTTGCGGGTTCGATCCCCAGCCGGGTCATACCAAAGACTTTAAAAATGGTACTAGCTGCTCTTTCGCTTGGCGCTCAGCATTAAGAAAGTAGAGCTAGAACTGGTCAGCTCAGTGTCAGTATAATGTGACTGGGTGGAATATCATGTCAAAGTGTCTGGGGCCTGATATTTCAGTGAGGCAGCACTCTAAAAGTGAGCATTGAGCTCCCTGCCACATCCAGACACCGTCGCGATATGACTGAAAAAGGTTGAAAGCGACGTTAAGCCCAAATCAAACAAACAAACAAAGGCCATGATCAGAATGATCGGCAGCACAGGCTGATGCTACTGTGCATATGCGTCATTTTCTTGGTTTTGTCATGTTGTGGCCCACTAATGACCAGTGTACATTTTGACAGCTGTTCTTTACAGCATTAGGATACACAGTTTGTACAATTAGCCTTTGCTTTAGTGATTTTCAACTGGGTCAGAGGGTTAGTTCAAAAGATTACTTGCACAAAACTTAAATAACAAGGGATTTTAACCAGACTTGCTATATATATTGACATTAAGGAGATCTGATATGGAATTGCAAATGGGCAAATTTCATCAAATTTTTACGGAGTTATCTGCCCGAGACACACCCATATTTTCGTTTCCGGACGATAACTTGAGGACAAGGCCCTTTAACCAAACTTGCTATATGCATTGATATTATCAAGATCTGGTTTAGGATTACTATCTGTCCATTGATATTATCAAGATCTGGTTTAGGATTGTTATTTGTCCCTCCGTAATTTTCTTTCCAGTCATTGTTCGCAATGATAACTTTAATACATAAACAAACAATTGCTATGGCGGGGTATTATGCTTGCGGTGCTTATATTTAATATGTCATATGTTTGTAGAAAGCCTCTGAAGAATTGGACCCAGACATGAAGTCACTGTTCAAGGAATCCATGTCAAATCTTGACGCCTTCCTCACCAAAAAGGCCCTTGGTCAGATCAAGGATGACTTCTCTTTCTTTGAAGAAGGTGAGTACAGTAAAACTGACATAGGTACCATAAAATGCCGGCCTCGGTGGCTCAGTTAGATGCGCCTTCCGGTCACGGGTTCAACCCCCACCGAGGCCGGCAGCATTCTTGCGTAGAGATTGATCATGAAATATTTTCTACGGTCAATCTGTCCCTTCCGCTGATTCAAGAAGGCCAGTTGTCAGTTTCTGGCGAAAGAATGTGCAGAATTAAAACTGGTTAACCGTTTAGAGGACTAAGCCTGCCCAGTAAACATGTGGTTAGGTAAACTGACCACGCTCGACATGACCCCATTGGGTTAACTGGGGCGTAAAACAACACAAACAAAGGTACCATAAAAATCAGCTTGTTAGGTGATATGTTTGTAAGACGAGGCTGTTTTTAGACACTTCTAAGGCAGGATTTTGCTTTTACTTAAATATAAGACATGCTAAAAATATTGCTGATTCCATGGAAAAATTTCCTGCTGCTCAGAAATCAAGACATCAGGGATGATTAATCAGTTTTGCAAGTGAATTTGTCACAGATCGGAAATTAAAAATGTTCAATACTACTTGCATGCATGCATAAATGTCATCCTTTTCTCCTGTTTGCAAATTCTGCAAAATATCTTCCTCCCTACAGGTATTTTTCTCCAGTTCATGAGTATTGTTTATCTGTCTTTGTTGTAATTTTGTTATTTTTATACATGAGAGACAGCTCTAACCACCATTAACTTCACCAACAAAAGTACCATGCCTCTTATGCGATTGATCAAAACAGTGCCCCACACATCCTCGCAATCAAGTGAGAATTTATGTAATTTGTAAAAGTGATTCTGCAGAGCTCAAACTCTAATCGGAATTCCAATATTTTTAAGAGTAGGCTGATCTGTGTCTCTGTATTTTACACAGGCAATAAGGTACAATTTTCCATGTCGCTATGACATCTGTATCTTTATTATTGATCCTTTACTTCAAGGTTAAGTAAAAAGATGTTAAAACCTGGCATTAGCTTACTTCTGTTGATGAATCGTGACCACTTATTTCAAAGTACCGACATAGACTGGTCTGTCTGATTACCTATCTATAAGGATGGACCGTCCCGGAAAATTGTTTGTGCAGGTGATCATTAAATACTGAAGCCAAAAAAGGTACGATACCAATTATAAAAATAGGGCAAAGCATCGCATCTGTTTTTTGCCGATCAGGACCTACATAGTTTGCTTGACAGAGTTCGCAGGGCCTAGAAACAGTGGGCCTTTTCAAACATTCTTATGAGCAGGCTGGTCCTGGTTATCATATCTTGCCCAAGTTGTAAGTAACTACAGTCAACACCGATGGTTCGTTTACCACAGCTAATTCGAACTTGTTTTTTGAGTCCCTACGAAATTCTTCCGATAGCTTTATAAAACAAATATTTAAGGAAATTTTCTTATTTTATCAAAAAATTGTATGTTGAGTGTACTCATTAGAATCGCCTCGAAGAGGCGATTCTGATGAGTACACACAACATACAATTATTGTGTAGAAGATAGATAGATTCCACAGCATTAGCGATATTTGCTTCCCGACCGGGCGCCATGATTAAGCTTCATTGGCTCGAACTACCCATGACTCGAACACTTTTCCATGGTCCCAAAGGTGTTCGAGCCATTGAAGTTCGACTGTACTTTGCATTTCATGAATCTACATATTAGTTAGTCCTATGCTGAGTTATATACTGACATGCTTACAATAACTGTTCAGGCAAGTAAAAGAGTACCTTATCACAAATGCAAAAATTGCAAATCCAGATTAGTCTGTGCATCTGCAGGGTCTGACAAGAGTCTATTTTGTTTATTTATTTATTTTAAAGATGTTACAAGGCTGGATATTCTTTATATTCAATACTAGCTGTTTGTTTGTTGTTGTTTTTTTCTGAGTAGCCTGCACAGCTGATCGGGTCACGTGTATTTCATATGAACAAAATAAGATCCCTTTTTTATTTTCATTGTTCTAGTAACACCAGTTAATTTCAAAGAAATTATAAAAGTCATTGATTCATTTATTGCCAGATTTGTTTGTTCACACATCAGTCATGTGGTCACTTTGGGAGTATGCCCCAGGCAGCATATGTGTAATTGAAATAGTTAAATCCATTTCTTTCATCTAATTTTCTTACCTGTTTTACCTAATGGACTGATCTGGAAAGTCTGTGTAATTATTTCCGGTGCCCATTGTTAGGGAAGAAAATGTCTTTTCGATACATATCTATGTTTTAGTGTTGAATTTTTGGGAATAGATAAAACATTCTAGAACTACTTTTTAACTTACTTTTGTGTTTTTAATGAGTCTGGATTAGAAACTTTCTATCAAGGGAACAAAGGAAGTTTCAAAGGTAAACATTATTAATGCCTTCTACTGGCATTGATATTTGGCAGTTTTCATGACCAGACTTTGCTAAAATACCAGTATGGCTGAAGACCTTGTTTATTAGACCGGTGAATTTTCTGAAGCATTTTTCCGTAAAAACTCTCTGTCCTATAACCGAATTAGTACGATATGTTTGTTTGTCCTACTGTAGCATTAGTGAACATCATTCTGTGTCAAAGTGTTTGTCTCGAAAGTTTTAATACTTTTATTATCAAGGCCTGTTGATGGATTGGCACTGACTGGGGATATATGTGACACACTAGTCCTTTTTTCCAGTTTTATCTGCACTTTATTGCATGCAGATCAGCTCAGTACTTAGCTAGATATGAATAGTTATCATCATCATCATAATCGGATTTTTGATTAACGTGCAGGTACAGGGGCAACATCAACATCAGTGGGCCCCTTTCCAGATAGCTGACTTGCTGCAAGCATGGCAGATCTCACTGAAATGCTGCAAAATTTTAGTCACTAATAGGCAGATATTTAATGAATTGTGTGGTATATATGGACCTCAGACCATTTCAATGCGCACAGTTTTTAGGTGTGTTAAAGATTTTAAAGCTGGGAAATTTTCTGTTAAAGATGATACCCATCCTGGAAGGCCTAAAACCTCTGTTACCAAGGCTAACATCGCTGCTGTAAAGATTCTGGTCGAACAGGATGTGCGATTGTCAAAGATATAGCTAGTTGTACTGGCATATCAGAAGGCAGTGTGCAAACAATTCTGAAAAAGCATTTGGACCTGAGAAAGGTTTGCGCTAGGTGGGTACATTGTACCTCATTTGCTCACTGAGGAGCAAAAGACACAACGCCTTAAATGTGCCCAGGAACTTTTGAAACATACAAAGGCTGTACTAGTCGGGTTATTTCTAACTTGCTAACAGGTGATGAAACCTTGGTGCACATGTTTGAGCCACAAAGAAGGGCTGATAATAAGCAATGGAAGCGAAAAGATAAAAAAACGCCCATGTATTGCCAAGAGAACCATAAGTTTGAAAACGATGTTGTACGCAATTTTCTTTAATTTAAGTGGGCCAGTCGTTCAAGTGCCTTGTCCATCTGATCATACAATCACTGGCCGATTCTACAAGAATTCTATACTGAAGAAAGTTAAAGAGTTTTACAATAAGGAATGACCAAGCAAAGGATGGTCAGGAGTCCACCTTTTATATGACAGCGCCTCCTCTCATAAGTGTGAGGTTGTTAAGTCTTTTTTGACTTCTGAAAAGGTGAAAGTTTAAAACGATCCACCTTATTCACCTGACCTAAGTCCCTGTGACTTCTTTTTATTTCCAAGGCTTAAGAAAATGCTTTCTAGAAATAAGTATATGTCTAGAAGTTCTCTTGGCAGCGCTACTTATCAGTATTTCCAACAGATACTATAAGAAGACTACATTGTATTTATCTGCTTTTCCCAACTGGGTAAAAAAGGTTACAAAAATGTGTTTCAGTAAAGGGGGAATATTTTGAAGGTTTGTAATAAAAATATGTTTGATAAAACGTAGCACTGAAGTAATCCGAACCCAGTGACAAAACTTTTTGCAGGACCCTCGTACTAACAATTGCAAATTCTTCCTTGCTAAACATAGATGAGCATGACATTTTCTCTGCTAATAAACATGAAAATGCTAACTTTAGTTGGCATTTTCATATTTATTAATAGAGAAAATTTCGTGCTAAGCTAATTGAGCATGAAAAAACTTTTATATGGTCAGATCAGCTTGCACAGTCTGATAAGAGTCTGTTGTCCACATGAAAAAAAAAAACAACTTTGCATCCTTGGCTATCCAGAATGTGCCTAGTGAAGATACTATGTGCATTGGCAAGCTAATCTGAATATTCTCTTGGTGCATTTGTCTAAGAGTACATTTTCTGACATTGCAGCTGAAGTGATAATTGATCATAGTATTTTTTTTTGCAGAATTTGTTAATTCCATTCCTTACTCAATATCAAAACACATAGTTCACACTGTCGTAATTTTTTTTTTTTTATATATGGTATGTTTTTGTATTTTATCAGATGAGGAATTGTTAGTTGAGCAGACTAGTGATACTGAAAATGATGATAGGTTGCAACAAGTGGAAAGAGAAGATTTTGAGAATGACAAAAACAACTCAGATGTGGTTGTGACAGGCTGCACAATGCCAAAGGGTTTTTCTAAGAGAGGAGAACTGAGGTAGATTAAATTTGCTGACAGTGACATGTATTATAGGATATAGACTACTTAGTGACATGTATTATAGAATATTGACTACTTTAAATTCTTCCTTATATATTACAGTCGAACTTCAGTGGCTCGAACATATTTGGATCCATGGGAATTTGTTCGAGACATGGGTAGTTCTAGCTGCTGAGTGTTAATCATGGTGACAGGTCAGGAAGCAAAATGCCGATAATTTAGGGAAGTCTTTTCAATCTTCTATACAATAATTGCATGTTGAGTGTACTCATTAGAATTGCCTCGATGAAGCAATTCTAATGAGTACATACAACATACAATTTCAGGATAAAATAAGAAAATTTCCCTAAGTATTTGTTTTCTTGATTTATTAGAAGAATTTTGAAGGGACTCAAAAACAAGTTCGAATGAGCCATGGTAAACAAGCTATCGGTGTTCGAGCTATGGAAGTTCGACTGTACATACATTCCTGCCACTGTTCTTAAGCCCATAGGAAGTGCCCTGGTGACTGAGTTAACACTCCAGAATTTGTAGCATGAGGTTCAGGGTTTGAACCTCGCTGTAGGCAGAATTCAGATCATCACTGTACGGTGCTTTACTGCACAGAGCATTTCATTACCACCCTTTCATCATCTTCGTATCACTTTATGTTGAAAGGGATGTAAAACACCAAATCAACATCATATAAAGTAAATAGACTTTTTTTCTTTTTTAAGTTCAAAGGGTAAACAATAGGCACTTGCCTGACAGTTGATCCTCTGAAAAGTCCAAAACCAGAAAGAATGTGATAGTTTATGTGACATGTGAGAAGCTTTGAAATGACTGATTCATATTGTTTAGTTTAGCTGGCCTCAGTTTATATAAAGGCAAAAAAAAAAAAAAATTGACAGATTTTAGCCATAAAAGTAGCTGGAAAATCTGGTTTTTGTCTCGACTGCTTTTAGCACAGCACTATTATAGGGATCTGGTTTTCCGTCCGCCAGTCTGTCAACATTTGCATCAACCCTAACTTCGACCCTAATGTTCAAGTTCTTTTCCCAAGAACTATAAAGGCTACAGTGATGATACTTTGTATAAGCTTGCACTTAGGGATTACTACTCAGGTAGTAGTATCCATATTTTACCTCAAACTATATTTCAGGGTTCATTGACTTTATAAATTTGCATGGCATGACATAGCCTTCGGCAGAATTCTTGTTATTCTTCCTCTGAATAATAATAATCTAATACATGTATCCTCAAACGCCCAAGAACCATGTTAAACAAATAAAAATATAGTACTGTATATATTTGTTAGTAATAAATCCACCAAAATTATTCTATGCTTATCATAGCTCTCAATAAGAGGGATAATCAGATAAATACTTTTATACCCTGCCACACAATAGTGGCAGGGAACTATGGTTTCACGTTGGTCGTCTGTGAGTCCGTCCGTCTGTCCGTCCGTCGTATGTCCGTCCATCCGTTTTTCATTTCTGGATGATAACTTGAGTAAACATCTATGGATTTTCACCAAACTTGGTATGTGCATTGATATTGTGGAGTTCTGGTTTGGGATTGCTAATGAGCAAATTTCGTCAGTTTTTGACGGAGTTATCTGCCCGAGACACGCCCATATTTTCGTTTCCAGACAATAACTTGAGTAAATAACAAGGGATTATCACCAAACTTGGTATGTGCATTGATATTGTGGAGATCTGGTTTGGGATTGCTAATGGGCAAATTTCGTCAATTTTTGACGGACTTATCTGCCCGAGACATGCTCATATTTTCGTTTCCGGACTATAACTTGAGTAAATAACAAGGGATTTTCACCAAACTTGCTATATGCATTGACATTAAGGAGATCTGGTTTTCGATTGCTATTGGGCAAATTTCGTCAACTTTTTACGGAGTTATCTGCCCAAGACACGTCCATATTTTCATTTCTGGATGATAACGAGTTAATAACAAGGCGTTTTAACCAAACTTGCTATATGCATTGATATTATCAAGATCTGCTTTAGGATGGTTATCTGTCCATTGATATTATCAAGATCTGCTTTAGGATTGTTATCAGTCCCTCCATCATTTTCTTTCCAGACATTTTCGCAACGATAACTTTAATACATAAACAAATAATTGCTATGGCGGGGTATTATGCTTGTGGTGCTTTTATTTTTATTATTTTTATTATCATATCTTTCAAACCCACACCTGTAATTAAGTAGTGACAGGTATCTCTAAATACACTAAGGATTAAATTAGTAGACATCTAAATTAAATGAATATTTTTCTTGAAATTTTCTAAGATAGGGCTTGATATTTCATGCAAAATCATCTTGGGATTTTTTTTTTTTTTTGCATGAAATGTCAATCCATATTTTCATAACCAACATACCCAAAGTTAGACAGTTCCTTTTAACAGTTTTACAACCAACATACCCAAAGTTAGACAGATCCTTTTAACAGTTTGGCAACCAACATACCCAAGTTAGACAGTTCCTTTTAGCATTTTGACAGCCCACATACCCAAAGTTGGACAGTTCATTTTAACATTTTGACAGCCCACATACCAAATGTTAGCTAGTTCTTTTTAATAGTTTGACAGCCCACATACCCAAAGTTAGACAGTTCCTTTTAACATTTTGACAGCCCACATACCCAAAGTCGGACAGACAGTTACTTTTAACATTTTGACAGCCCACATTCCCAGAGTTAGACCATTCCTTTTAACATTTTGACAGCCCACATTCCCAAAGTTAGACAGTTCCTTTGAACATCAAGATAACCCACATACATGCTGGAGGTAGCATGCAAACGGACAAAATAGTTTTTGAAATTGAAACAATCAAACCTTACGAATTTTAGTGCAGTGAAAGTATGGGGTTGTGATTTCACACCTGATAAAACCCTGTTAAATCATTTAATAAGATTTTATATTTACCCAATTCTTATTTTTCATTGTCCCCAGGGGTGGCGGAAAAGAGCTAGGCTTTTTTATGTATTTCTGTATTAAGAGTAGCATCGGGACCCAGGGTGAAGTTAGCTAGCTGTAAAAGTGCTTTAAACCCCCCGGTGGTTTGCTCTACCGACCGTTCTAAGGCGGTGGTCCTGGTGTTAGTCTTACTCTTTGTTGCTTTGTGGTTTATTCTACGAGGCGATTTGTTGTATGTCTTTCCGTGTGTCATTTTGTTCTTGTGTTTTTCAGTCCTTTTAGTATTGCGATTACCTTGCTTGGGGAAGAGAGAGCTAATCTTAGTGCTTTTCGTACGTTTTTTCGGTTTGTGCTTGTTTAGATTTGTCGGTTTCCTTGTCCTCTTGGGATCTGGGAAGGGCTGCGGTTTGTGATTGTGGCACTCCCTGGACTTTTCTCTTACCTTTTTTTTTTTTTTTTCTGTATAGTTGGTATATTTAGCTGGGCTGTGATGGAGTTGAAAGTCATTCCTGCTCTTCCCTGTGGGCAAGGGGATGGGATGGGGGTTGGGGAGCGGGGTAGGTGGTTGGGAGCGCAGTGGATAATATGGCTGGTGCGTAAGTCCTTAAGTCATAATGATTGGATCACAGGTGCAACAAGAGGAGTGAAGCTGAAAATCATCAGAATATACCTATATTTTGTACTTTACTAACTTTGGTCAGTTTCTTATGAACTAAAACAGTTCCGTGAAATTGTTGTGTGGATGATAATTGTATCTAGAGACAGAGGGCAGATATCCACCATCAGTATTATCCTTGACATATATTTCATCTGATTGGTGAATGTCCTAACGTTTCATACATTTTATTCCACACTTCATTACGAAAACACGCCTATTCAAATATATAGAACATTTCACCTCCAAAAACTGAAAATTTTCAGATAAAAAACTCTGATATTTTTCAAATTTCTGCTCAAAACATAGATTGTGGGTACTCAGTAGAACCGCCTCGGCGAGGCAGTTCTATTGAGTACCCACAATCTATTCTTTTGAGCAGAAATAAGAAAAATAAGTAATACCCCTGCAAACCCCAATTTTACTATATAAAAGTGGGGTTTCAGGGGGTCAAAATTATATAGGCGTGTTTTTGTGATGTTTTGCTGAAATTTTCATTTTATGCAGTTTCTTTAATCACTTAAGAGAATGGCAAACAATGTAGATCCTTGATCTGTGTCAGCACTGTTTGTAAAGGCCATTTTGTCAGAAACCTTTTGGTATGAAGTTTTAAATCATTCACTTTAAGGTTAGACATATCTTACCGGGTATGAACTATAAGGGCTTGAACCACATGTGCAACTGATGAAGGGCAGCTGAAGCCTACCTGTATTTGACCTTGGCCTGTATTTCATGATTTGCTGACTTGGGTCTGTTTCTCATGGACTGAAATTTATGATCTTTGTGTTTTGGACACCAGTTTCCTGAGAAATGGAATAGGTATTCTGTTTTAACCCTAGTCTTCCTGAACCTGGATATGTCCTGTGTTTGCAAACAGTGCAGATCCAGATCAGTTGGCTTCTGAAGAAGCCAGCTGATCTGGATCTGCACTGTTTGCCGTTAAGTATGTGAATTTATATCAACAAGCTCGATCAAGTAATCTGATTGGCTGAAAATTAGAAATAGGCATTGCAAATTAATTTATTCAGCATGACAAGGGTTAATCTGGTTACACAGCTCCAGATAAGGCACTTTTTTCAACAGACAAATACTGATGTTTTTCTTATTTCTTCATGAAATCATACATGTATGTTGTGGTACTCATTAGAAGTGTCTTTTGTGGAGAAATAAGAAAAATAATATGTGGATACCCCCTCATATCTGTAGTTATGTGCCTAGTATAATATTTAATTATAGTAACATGCTGCATTCCAAAAACAGGTTTCATTAGCAATGATACCCAAAAGGTACACTCCACAGACTTCTGACAATCTTATTAATCCTGCAAATCACAACAATTGTCATCTGCTTGTGATTTAAATTTAAAAGTCATTTTTGCAAACAGTATGGACCCAGATCAGACTGCTCCTCTAGGAGCAGTCTGATCAGGGTCCACACTGTTAGCCTGTATGCAAAAATAGGTTTCAAAAGTTTGCCAGAATATTCAGCAGACGACATAAACAGACATCATTTTCAGATGTGGGTTTTTTTAGCATTTTTAGGGTTAAAAAAGATCTAAAACCGATGCACAGTTAAACATTTGTAAACATCAAGTAGAATATACTTTCCAGTTGTGGAGATAATCTTACAGATTTAGTGGTAAACAGTTATTCTTAACCCTTGTCCTGCTGAGCCCGGATATACCCTGTTTTGCAAACAGTGTAGATCCAGAGAAGCCAACTGATCTGGATCTGCACTGTTTGTCATCAAGTATGCAAATTTATAACAAAAATCTGGATCAAGTAATCTGATTGGCTGAAAATTAGAAGTGGGTGTGGTATCTTAATTTATTCAGCAGGACAAGGGTTAATTTAAGTCCTCAACTGTTATTCTTATTTTAACCCCAGAATAAAAATATTTCATAGCTCCAGATAAAAGGAAGTAACAGGTAAATATTTTTCTTATTTCTCCACGTAACGTAAGCTCATTGGCGAGGCACTTCTAATGAGTACCCACAACATATATTTCTGTGGAGAAATAATTTTTTTGGAACAAGTTCCTTATCTGAAGCATTGTTGTTATCTGAATTACAAATATTTTTATTTTTCAGTGTGTCATCTGACAGCAACTTAGCCAAAGATACATGTGATAGTGATGATTCTGATGAAGAACTTCCAGTGGGTCTCACTCCGATCAGATGTGGTATCTTATAGCTTTGGATAATAATCACTTTAGAATAATATACTGGGACAAAAGTCCTATGTTGGTTTTAATAGGTTCTTTTATGCATGCTTTAACCCTTGTCCTGCTGAATAAATTAAGAAGCCACACCCACTTCTAATTTTCAGCCAGTCAGATTACTTGATCAAGGTTGTTGATATAAATTCATACATCATGGCAAACAGTGGAGATCCAGATCAGTTGGCTTCTTCAGAAGCCAACTGATCTGGATCTACACTGTTTACAAAGGCAGGGTATATCCGGGTTCAGCAGGACAAGGGTTAAGAATAAAATGGAAACCTGTATTTGTGAAATATATTAACTGTGTAATGTTTTACCCTTGCCATGCCCACTTTTAATTTTCAGCAAATCAGATTACTTGATCCAGGTTGTTGATACAGATTCACATGCTTAACCCTTGTCCTGTTCAGCAAGGATATACTCTGCCTTTGCAAACAGTGTAGATCCAGATCAGTTGGCTTCTGAAGAAGCCAACTGATCTGGATCTTCACTGTTTGCCTTTCAGTTTATGAATTTATATCAGCCATCTCGATCAAGGCATCTGATTGGCTAACAATTAGAAGTGGGTGTGGCATTCCAGCATGACAAGGGTTAATGACAAGCAGTGCATATCCAGATCAGTTCCCTTCTTCAGAAGCCAAGTGAACTGGATCTACACTATTTGCAAAGGCAAGGTATATCAGGGTTCAGCAGAACCAGGGTTAAGACTTTTGGTTACTGTGCACATATGGGTTTCGATTTATTCTTTAAAAGATAAAAAGAAACAGCAAGAACATTAACATTAAAAACCTGATAGAATTTATGAGCATAAATGTATAAATTTTATTACTTTCTGCATCTAAATATAATTTGTGGGTTCTCCCTGGAAATTCCAGTTAACACTTTCGCTGCCACGCGCGACTTTTGTTGAATTTACCGTACGCTGCCACGCGCTACAAAAGTCGAAAATTCGCACACGTTATATTTGCTATATTGCTGTAACTATATAAGGGAAGAAACTCCTCCGGGCTTAGTCTAAATTTATTATTGAGATCATAAGCGACATTTTGATATATAACATGCGGATATTTTCGGTTGTTTCTTCATAAAACCGAAAGTAGAAAATCTGAAAAAAAGTTTGACGTTTCGAAGTAAAAACAAACCGGTAAGACAGTGCCCCCTCGGAGAAAACTGCGAGCAGAAGACATTCTAGAACAAGTTCTGAATGATACAGACTCAGATATGTCTGCTTCTTCATCTGACAGTGAGTCAGAAGCGTCAGAAGATGCTGACGATGCCGGTGATGTACCCCACCCGGCTAGAAATAATGTTCCTGGTTTTCGGCCACAAGTTCAACAAGCACCACAAAATGTCAGAGATGGGACAGCACAGGATGCTGGAAATAACTTTGTTTGGCACTATTATGACAAAGAAGATCCCTATGAACCAGATTGGCTACCAGTGTATGACAGAAGGCAGTCAGTACTGGTTGACACAAGTGACTTTTCCCCTGTTGATTTCTTCAAATTATACTTTCCGGATGAAGCGATAGAATTGATTTCCAACGAAGCAAACCGTTATGCAGAACAGTTCTTTGATGCCCCTCATGATTTTGATTCACACAGCCGATTTCATAAATGGACTGACACTACATTTGAAGAAATATCTGCAATGCTTGTGATGAAAATAACCATGGGTATATGTTCAAAACCATCACTCCCAGAATACTGGAGTGGGTTTTGGCTCACTCGAACAGACTTCCCTTCTGTTTTGAGCAGGAATAGGTTCCAACTTCTGCAGACATTTATGCATTTGAATGACAATAGTAACAGAGTGGAACGGGGAGAAGATGGATATAACCCATTATTCAAGGTTCAGACCCTCCTTGATATAACAGAGCCAACATATCGACAATATTTCTGTCCGGGACAAAATCTTTCAACTGATGAGTCCATGATAAAATTCAAAGGGAGAATTTTCATGCGGCAGTATATGCCTGCCAAGCCAACGAAATGGGGCTTCAAAAACTTTGTCGTGAGTGACTCTAAAACTGGGTATGCCTTTCGGCACAAGATTTACACTGGGCGCCAAGCATTTCCTCGTGAACGTGATATTGGTTTAGCCGAACAGATTGTACTGGACCTTATGGATGGTTTTGAAAACAAGGGACATATTCTCTACATGGATAATTTCTATTCTAGTCCTCAGTTATTCAGAAAACTACAAGACAAGCAGATAGGTGCATGTGGCACTGTACAGCCACTGCGGAAGTTTATGCCTGAAGGTCTGAAACCGCGAGCACTTGCACTTAGGAAAGGTGATGACCCAGTATTTTATCGGAGCAATAATCTAGTTGCTTGTGCTTGGCACGATACTAAAAGAGTAACATTTCTTAGCACCATACATACTAACAATACTATAGATAAACGGCTACGGACGCGCAGAGATCCTACCGGATTCAGACAAATTGAGAAGCCTGTCATTGCAGACAGGTACAACGCAAATATGGAAGGGGTTGATCTGTATGACCAAATGTTAGGGTCTTACAGCTATTCACATAAAGTACAGAAATGGTACCATGCAATTTTTCACAACATCATGGAAACTGCCCTTGTAAATGGTTATATTGTGTATCGTGAATCACGTGAGGAGGCCGATAAAATTTTGTCAACAGTAAATTTCCGAAAAAGTGTTATTGATGGACTGTTGGAAACTTTTGACAGAAAAACTATTCAACAATGCACACATGTGCCAAATGAATATACCAGGTTGAAAGAAAGACATTTCATCAAGAGGTATGACAATCCAAAATACAAACCTGACTGTAAAGTATGTGGGTCTATGAGACCGAGGTTGCGCAAACAAACAAGTTTCTACTGTCTGGAATGTGATACTCCACTGTGTATTGTGCCTTGTTTTGAAATATTTCACACCTATAAGGACTTCAAAAGGGCCCGGGAAGATCTTCAAAACCAAGCATAGTATTGTTATCTTACAGTTATTGAAATGATCGACAGAAAACAAACCTGAAATGGGACTGATGATGGAAAAACAAATGTTGCAAATTACCAAAATTGCGACTCGTTTCAGAAATTTTATGGAATGAAACAACACAAATCCATGTTGCAATATTTCTGAAAAAAAATCACTTTTAATATTAAATTTAGTTTAATCTGTCTACTATTATGTCTTTTATAGTGATATTTGGAACAATAGTTCCAATAACCAACATTTCAATCCATTTCTCCCACAAACAAGCAATAATTCAGTGAAATTCCATTATTTCTAAAAATAGATCCAAGATGGCTGACAAATATGGCCACCAAAATTATTGATTAGACAATAATTATTAATTTATTTTAACAAACAATATCTGTATAGTATTCACTGAAAATTTCAAAAGAATCCATTAACAGGTTATTGAGATACAGTCATTTAAAGACAGAACTCTAGTAAGGAGGGCTTATCAGCAAAAATGCTTGGCACTGAGCTATTGGTTTTTTGAGGGAGATGGCAGTAAAAGTGTTAAACATGAGGAAATGACCTTCATCATGTATGCAAGACAGGGCTGGAAAATTTATTTGTCCACTTAACATGATGAGTGCCTCTTTCTGAAGGGTGACTGGAAACTATTGGAATTACCATATTCCTTGAAGGACGAGTAAAAAGTTTGAAGAACTTTCAAGCCCTGGTGCAAGATCATGATCAATGCTGCACAGTAGTGCAGAATGGTCTACACTGTTTGCCACTCATTCCACAATATTTTAGACACACCAACAGGTAGTAAAGTTGACTTTTTCAAATTTCAGGACAAGTTTGGTGAGGTGTTAAGGTGTCCTAATACTTAGGGTTAATACAGTACTCACATATTTTTGTCAAAAGCTATATAAAGCAGAATCTCCTACATACTGGCAGTTCCAGATAAGAGAGGTAGCCAGACAAACATTTTTCTCATTTCATCACAAAAAAATGTGGGTACCCACAACGTATGTTTTTATGGAGAAATAAGAAAAATGTTGGTAAATAATACTTTTTGGGTTAAAAATTGCCTTTGCTGGAGCTGAGATTTTAATTTGCACTAAACACATTAACCCTTAGCTTGCTGGATAAAAAATTCAGCAGATGACGTGAAAAATTTTCTTACTTTTCCCACAAAATAGGATTTGACATTTCATGCAAATGGTCCCTTTATCAGACAATTTGCATGAAATGTCGAATCCCACTTTCTAGGAAATATCAGTTTGTCATCTGCTGAATTCACCTATGGCCTGCTTACAATTACACGTACCATCAAAATTCTCTTAAATTACCTTCAGGAGTATCACTTTATTTAGCTCTCTTGCCCATGTCAGATTTGACAGTGGTTTTGTTAAGGCTGCAGAGAATATTCAGAGATTCATCATCATCATCATCAGTGGATTTTTGATTAACTTGCAGGTGGGGGTGGTCGGGTGCGGCGAAGGTGTCGTGTATCTTACATCACCGGGGCATCTGACTGATATTGACTTACAGCTGGGCAAGGCCTGCTATCCTTGTAGCAGGTAAGGGTAGAGGGGGAACATTTTTATTTCTCCTGTTTCTTCCCTTTCATTCCTGTTCCTCTTTCTTCCCTGTCTCTCTCTCATCTCCTCTTCTAGCTCTTCTATCTCTCTTCTACCTTCCTCTGGGAGACGACACAAAATGATCCACAAGGGTTGACTTGTTGTTAAACCTCAATACAATTTGTCAAAACATGCAGGTACAGGGGCAACATCCACATCAGTGGGCCCCCTTCCAGGTAGTTGGCTTGCTGCACGTATGGCAGATCTCACACCAGATCTCCAGGTGTATCTATCATGAGGGTCGATAGCCAAGAGCTTCCACTCTCTGCAGTCCCTCTCTGTCAACTGCGTCCATGTCATCTTTTGCCTCCCAGGCCCAGGCTTTCCATCAACCTGTAGGTTAAAAGCTGTCTTGATTGCACCATTGGAGCATTCCACATGTCCCTACCAGCGGAGCCCTTCTCTCCTTCAGAATGAGGTCCAGATCCTCAATGCTAAGCCGCGCAAGTAGCTCATTGGATCTGGTGACAATGTCTTGCAGCTTGACATTGCATATCTGTCTGACCATTGCCTGTCATTTCGCTGCAGACGTTGGAGGTTTGGCTTTGTCAATGGCCATGTGTCACTGGCATGGAGCATTGCTTTCCGCACACAAGAGCTGTACACCCGGCCACGTGTCTTGAAAGAGAGGTGGTGGGAAGAAAGAACTGGTAGATTATTTTGGATATCATATGATGGGCAATGTAAGAAAAGGAACCTTATGTGATTTGCAGACAACACAGGCCCTGATTAGCCTGCACATTTACGCAGGCTGATCAGGGCCTTCGTTGTCCTCTTACAGAATCAATGGATATTGTAGTATATGTCGACAAACAGAAAATGCTTACATCAAACTGCGCAAATGCGAATGCTGATCTGGATCTTTGCTGCTCCCATATGGCATAAAGGCCTATTTCACACATTGCACATCATATACATGTATAACTTAAATATTTTGGACACCATAACGCCTTACCATACTTGTTCCGAAATTTCAGCAAGTCAATTTATTCCTGTTGATGAGTCTAAAAATACTGCTAATGTTAAACCCTGATCAGGCACTACACTGCAGTGTCTAATCTACTGAATTAGTTTTGTTCATGGATATTTGTATATACATGTACCTTGTATACACCAGTGCATGAGATCTCTACTCTGCCTTATGTTTCTCTTTGCAGAGAAAACCTTCTCAGAGAAGGATATTGTGTGGGTAAAATGGAAGAACTGGCCATATTTCCCGGCTATGGTACGTAGTAACAGAACTTTTTCAAAATACACCTTTTTCAAAACAGTAGACTTATCCAGATGATGGAAGATCATATATAAAAACAGGTTTTATCCCTGAATGTTAAACTTACTTACCATATTTGACCTAATTACTGCACATACCCCTATATGTGCACAGTCAAGCGATTCCGTAGTCTTCAGAATGCAGCCAGTGTACTTTTTGTCTACTTCTTCATAAAGGCATATGTTGTGGGTATCCATTTGAATTACATTGACTTGTCAATGCAATTCAAATGAGTACCCACAACATATGCTTTTATAAAGAAAAACACAAGAACATCGCATAAGCATCATTACATAAGTCCTTTGCCGCTCGTTTTTTAAGTGTACCCTGAGTATAGATGGATACTTATTTTACCACAGGTTTTCCCAGTAATTTTGAAAAATCTAAGTGCACGGTGCGGCGTTTAGGTCGAATACGGTATCTGCTCCTGTTCCTAGGTTATATTCATGTATAAAATTATAATTATAACCTTTTATTTACCAATCTCGGGCAAATTCAACAGGTGACAAAGTGATGATATTTTTCTTATTTTTTTCCAGAAAATAGGCTTTGAGATTTCATGCAAATTGCCCCTTCAAGGAGACAATTAGCATGAAATATCAAAGCCTATTTTCCGGAAAGAATAAGAAAAGTGTTTTGATGTGTCATCTGCTGAAATTTTTACCATACATGCTAAGCATTAAATGACCTCTGAAATGTATGGGCCAATTTTCACCAAATTTAATTTGAAGCCTTCTGTCAATTGAGACTTCGTTCAAATGGTCACACTCCACTAACCAAGGTGGTTGCTATGCCCATATGTAGTAAAAACCATAGGGAGAACTTTTGGTCTAATTCCAGATTTCCCTGCTGTATTTATTCTTATAATTACTTCTACAGCTGAGAGAAAGTTCATTATTATCAATTATTAATATAAGGAGGGTGGGGGTGGGGGCTTAAGCTATCTGTATGGGATCCCAACCCTCGCCTTCAGCTTCCATAGTGGTAAAAACATATATTTGTTCAGTCGGCTTGGGGGTCTGTTTCCTTAGCTATTGTTATTTAAGAAATAGATCAGCTCTAGCAGTGATTTGTTGAGTAATAAATCACTATTTGGACGTCATTTGTAAAGCAGATCAAATCACGAGCATGGAGCGTGAGTGATTCATCTTACAACTGACAGACAAACTATGATTTATTTCTCAACAAATCACGCACAAGAGTTGATCTGTTTCAATTCTAACACATAGAAACAACAAAAATGTAATTGTATCCTTCAGATTCTTTCAACTTTCCGCCATCAAATAAAGAAATCCTGCCAACAGTTTGGACTGTAACGCTGCCGTTTACATGCATTTCTTACATTGTTGATGCGAGAAAAACGATGGTACCCTGTCTAACATTGTGGAAATAAAGACTGATGTCAGCAAAGTGTCAAAATGACATTGGAACTGCGTGAGATAGTGTAGCAGGCTTCCGCCCAGTGATTTGTTGCAGAATAAATCACGGGTTTTCACCATTGCCTGTATAGGCATGCCGTGTTAGAATAATTTTTAATATAGGGAGAATATTTCCATAGCTCCAGATAAGAGGGACATCTTGAAGAATATTTTTCTACTTTCTCCTTGAAACATGTTTTGGGTACTCATTAGAATTCCTGATTTTGTTTTGTGTTGAGGTTTTACGGCCCAGTCAACCCAATAGGGTCATGTCGAGCGCGGTCAGTTTACCTAACCACACGTTTACTGGGCAGGCTTAGTCCTCTAAGCGGTTAACCAGTATTGTGCACATTCTTTTGCCAGAAACTGACAACTGCCCTTCTTGAATCAGCGGAAGGGAGAGAATGACCGTAGAAAATATTTCATGATCAATCTCCACGAAAGAATGTTGCCGACCTCGGCGGGGGTTGAACCTGCGACCTCCTGGTCTCCAGTCGGACGGCGCATCCAACTGAGCCACCGAGGCCAAATTCCTGAGCAGGTTGCTTTAATGAGTACCCACAACATAAGTTTTCATGGAGAAAAAATATGTTTTGGTTGAAATAAGTGCTTTATATGATGCTATCTAATTCTCTCAAAATACCCTCTGAGCAGAATCTGTATTAAGGAGAAAAAAAGCATATTATATTATTAATATTATTTTTATTATTATTAATATGAATTTAATAGGTGCTACCTATATCCGTGCTCCAAATTATCATCACATGCTTCATAGGTGGGTTGGCCAGATCTAACTGAATTTGATTTTAGACCACGCTTGACTTCTGAATCCACTGCATGAATTGCGATACAACGTCCGTCAATCAATAATATTTCAGTAGTTTAGAGACATTGCCTCCAAATTTGTGGGACTTTTACCCGACCCGACCACATGAATTCGGGTCCTGCTTAGTTACTAGCAGCTCTGCCATGGAGGCTTTAGGCAGCCCATCTATTTCGTGGGCCCCAGTGGGCGTGGGCCATGCTTTCCGAATACCGAAAACTAGTGTATGCCGATGCTTACCTGAAATCCATTTTACTGCTTCAGGATTTTTTCTAAAGATTTTTGACTGTTTGTGCGTTTTTGTTCCTTTTCGGTCTTGTTTTTCTTTTTTTGCGAGTCTACATGTTATGAAACGCAGGAAGAAAAAAACATTAAAAATAACAACAATTTATGAACCTGTCGAACAAACACATGATTGTGTTGAAGTTTTTTTTACAGATTTTCACATGAAAAGAGCGTTAAGTCTATGTGTTATTTAAAAATCTACATCAGAGTGTACGGAATGCACTAAATGAATCATGATTAGTTTGTAAATAGATGGAGAATGGATAGAAATAAAATTCAAAGTGGAGACAAAATTCAAATGGCGGCGATCGCAAATTTTGTAGGCTGACGTCATGTCTCTTGATTCAACCCCTTGCAATTGGAATACTTGGCATTATTGGCTGTTTTGTTGCTATTATCGGCACGGCCGCCATGTCAATAGCCTCTGCCAAATCAGGGAACGCTTATTGTTTTTCAGGATAAGCACTGAACCACCAAGCGTTTGTTGGACCATCACAGTTTTGGTCACACACATCACTGGTCACATAGTTATTAGTCTATAGTAGTGCGTCTGCACTTTGTTTTGCTTTGCGGTTCGGGTTGGACACACTTATTATTATTATTTTAAACAATGCTTGTTATAAATGAGTTGTTTTTTGTGTCACCTGCATAGCATGGCAGACACATAGGGATCATGTTGTCCATCCGGGTTCTTGTCAGCGTCGGTGTCGCCGGTGTCATAGTCACACTTTTAATTTCCGCTCAATAACTTTTGAAGGGATGCATTGATTGCATTCAAACTCTGCAGAATGTTATATCACAGTAAAATACAGGTCTGTTTTGGTAGTCATCCACCAAGTTTTGGCTGAGTTATGGCCATTTTTCGACTTAGTTTTTGTTGGTGTGGTTTCCGATCAATAACTTTTGCAGGGATGCATTGATTTTATTGAAAGTTTGCAGAAGGATATATCATTGTAAAATACAGGTCAAGTTCGATATTGGTAATCATCAGAAAAAAAAATTTGGTGTTATGGTCCTTTTTCGACTTAGGTTTTGTTGGTGTGCTGATATTGGTGTCCATTCAATAACTTCTGCAGGGATGCATTGATTTTATTGAAAGTTTGCAGAAGGATATATCACTGTAAGATACAGGTCAAGTTCGATATTGGTAATCATCCGCAAATTTTGCGCAAGTTATGGCCCTTGTTCGACTTAGTTTTTATTGTTGTGTTGATAATATTGGTTTCTGCTCTATAACTTCTGCAGGGATGCATTGATTACATTGGAAGTTTGCAGAAGGATATATCATAATAAAATACAGGTCAAGTTTGATATTTGTAATCATCCTCAAAATTTTGGCAGAGTTATGGCCCATTTTTGACTTAGTTTTTGTTGTTGTATTGGTTTCCGCTCTGTTGCAGGAATGCATTGATTTCATGGGAAGTTTGCAGAAGGAAATATCATTGTAAAACGCAGGTCAAGTTAGATATTGGTAATCATCTGCGAAATTTTGGCCAAGTTATGGCCCTTTTTTGACTTAGTTTTTAATGTTGGGGTAAAATACAAGGTAAAGATATTGTTTCCCCTCAATAACTTTTGAAGGGATGCACTGATTTCATTCAAAATTTGCAGAATGGTATACCATTATAGTATAGACGTCAAGTTTGGTTTTGGTAATCATCCAAAAAATTTTGGTCGAATTATAGCACTTAATTTGATTTATAAAGTTTAGACAGTGAGGGGTTGCCTTTAGGGATAGGAGCAATTATTCTGACAAATACAGTGCTTTTTTTTTTTCTTTTTTCATATTGAATGGTTGAAGCTTTGAGCAGGCAACACATCTGATTCACGGAATTCTAGTTTTTTTGTTAATTTCAGGTCAAAAAGGTCTACAAGAAGAAAAAACGTGTGACTTGTCGGGTATTTATAACAGCAGAAAAGCCGTAAGTTGACACTGATTTTAATAGTGTTCACTTAGTTTATATATTTTTAACCCATTTATGTGAGTGGACTCTACTACCACAACTCTTTGGATGGGTCTACATGTATTTCCATTAGCAGCGTGTGTGGTTAGATTTTATTATCACGGCCACAATGTTGTCACATCAGGATAAGCAAGTAACTCCCGATTGTGACATAGGCTTAATTCCCGTAGATGAGAGACGAGAATGTACGCATTTATCAAAATTACTGCAGCTAGACAATGGGACTCTGAATTTTTAGGCTTAGAAACTGCCTTAAGTTTGACACAATACTACTACCACAACTTTGTCAAATGTCGAGCTAGAATCCAACAGCCACTTTATACTATTACTACTACATTATTATGATTACCGACCAAGCAAAGTCAGTAATAGCCTACCAAATATCTATTAGCACAATGATAAGCTCACTCAGAGGATAACGGTCAGATTGACCGTCTGCTGTAGTGGGCCTACCAAGTAACTAATAGTACAAAATGAGCTCACTCAGAGGATCACAGTCAGGTAGACCATCCGCTGTAGAGGCTATTCCGTAATGATGCGCACAAGATCGACCCTCGTCTGCTAGAATTTTGTGCCACAATAAATTTACGGTGTTATAAGTAAATTTATCCGCCAAAATTCACCAATGCATGTGATGTTACAGAAGGCTAAGTATTTTATCCCGAGACCCGTCCAGATACATTTCAAGGCCAACATCGCTCAGGTGTATGCCATCGCGCCGGTAAAAGCCAGGGGTTTTATGATCAATATCATGAATTAACGAATGGCCTCCAGACAATGCAGATATTTTTTGTCGACCAAAGTGGTTAACCCTCCGTCGTTTACCTTCGACAATGATGTCTCCCTGGACTGAATCACTCCAATGCAAGCGCTGCAATATATCAACCCATACTAAAGGAACCCCAGGGTATGCGGCTGTCAGGTAGTCTATGCCACGTCTGATCAAGTTAAATATGCGCAATACGCTTAGAGAACACAAATCATTTCCCCTAAATTGACAAAAATCACCTTTGGTGGAGACTGGAAGAGGACCCGGAGCTGTAGTGAGTGAATGAAATCCCCACAAGACATGCCCCTAATTCCGTACCAGCCAATGGACCATTATTCTGGCAAATTCAGATTCGCTCTATTTCTATCTCTTGCTCTTTTGCCTGCCCAGTAAACAATCGAGTCACCCAGAAACCATATATCTGTAGCAGAAGAAATTAAAGTTAAATAGCAAACTTGAGAAAAATTAGTTATGTTCTGATATAGCCCTGAAAAGATGAAGAGCGCCACCTGCCCATTTGCATAATAGCCTGATGTGGGACACCCTTAGCCGCAAGCTCGGTAGCTCAACCTATGCGGAAGCTATGTGATAAAATTTTACTGTTCCAAAAAGGGGAGGATAAAATACACTTGGCCAGAACTGCTGAAAACTGGCCTCTTGTAAGAGGGGCACCACTCTGGTGCTGGAATAAGTGACCATCAGTCCTAGATCTTATTAAAGAATACCTCATCAAAGCACATACAGGACATAACCCCGGATCTTGTTTGCATGGGATGCGGAGGGATTCTGGTGGGCCCGACTGATTGGTTTTAGAATGACGTATTGTCACTATGACTGCCTTATAACCGTGCTCAAATTTTATATCACTGAGCTGCATAGCCCTACCGCAATGCTGATAGTTTGTATATACAAGTTCACTAACTCTAAATAGACCAAAATAAGCCAATAAATGTGCTGCTTGGAATAATAATGCTTCGTACTCATTATAGCACGGCAGAGGAATGGCTTTGCTAATTGCGCGCAAAATCTATGGTGTTATTGATGCTCTGTTGTCAGTCCGCTTTCTAGTGCGATGACAACCTTCAAGCAATTTTTTTATCACAAATAGCTCTGAAGGGTCATACCAGTTATTCAGTTTATGAAAAAAGCTCAGACCTGCCATGCATGTGGAAATAATTGATGGTGCAAAGCCATTCTCAAAGCAGTATGCCACAAAGAGGACAATCTGGTCGGCCTTAAAAGGGTATGACAAAGGAAAGCCATAATGAGACAGGAAAGCCTGGAAACAAGTGACAGCATTATGGTATGTGGTAGCTGTATTGATGGCTACGCTGTTCTGCAACAAAGTTTCGGTTCCTCTTCGAAGACATTCCATAGGTATTCTGGAATTTGGGTCGGATCTGTGTCTGCTTCCGGTGCAAGCTCTTGAAATCGGTTGAAATTCTGCCGGGACAAAGAATCACAGATATTATTACGAACACCCTCGATATAAGATCTTACAACAATATTCAGTTCAAGGCACCTCATAGTCAAATGACGCAACAAGCACATAACATGCTCGGATTTAGAAGTCACAGATTTGAGTATTTGCACTACAGCCATGTTGTCACAGTTAAATCTAATTTTCTTGTTCTTAAGGGTTTGTCCCCAAAGATGCAGAGACACCAATATCGGAAATAGCTCAAGCACCGTGATATTATCAGTTAAGCCCTTTTGTCTCCAACATTCCGGCCAAGTAGCACAAGCCCACTTACCCTGAAAATAAATGCCAAACCCTAAGTCTGGACCAGCTGCGCTATCTGTGAAAAGCTCTACATCTTCGTTTGAGACCTAGAAACGGTCATTGAAGGCCGAAACTCCATTATGAGCCCTGAAAAACTGTAACCACATCTCCAAATCTGCTCGGATTGATTTATTGACCTACAGATGGTGATGCGGTTTGGTCAAGCCACAAACTGAATTAATAAGCTGCCTACAGAAAGGCCTACCAGGGATAATTGCTCGGCAACAGAAATTCAGTGATCCTATCAAAGATTGCATTTTTTTAAGTGACTGCTTCTCTTTTGCCAGAACCATTTCAATTTTCTCAATCACCTCGACTACTTTTACCCTCGGGATACGAACCACCACATTCAGTGAATCTGGCTCAAGGCCCAAGAAACACAATACTTCAGCTGGGCCCTCAGTCTTCTCTTCAGCTAAAGGCACAGACAACTCCTGCAAACATGACCTGAATGTCAGCATTAATTCCCTACAGCCAAGATATGATTTATGACCACCAAGATAATCGTCCAAGTAATGCAAATGCCTGGCGTCAGAATCCATATGTCTCTCCACCGCAAACTCCAAAAATGTAGCAAACCTCTCGAAAGTCCTACAACTTATTAAGCACCCAAAAGGAAGAGCTTTCTCAATGTATTATTTTCCATTAAACTTGAAGCCAAGAAGCTCAAAATCTTTTCTGCTCACCGGCATAAGATGAAAAGCATTTTTCAAGTCCATTTTTAACTCGCTGGGACTATGTCCCAGGAGAGCTTACAGTACGGCTCAGGTAAAAGAGCCAATTTTTTTTTTCATTTCGCGGACCAATTTTACAATCCGCGATTTTCCGCCGAGTGGTTTGGAGTAAACCACTCCGAGTGAAAAAGTTTTACTCGAAGTTATGCGCTCGATATTCCGAGGACATTCAGCGGACCTCAGTGTACCCATGATATATGGAGTGTTTGCGAGTATTTGCGAGTGGTGATAGATTATTCTGTACAGGTAAGTTTGACCACTCAGATCATTCTCAAACGACCATAATCAAACAAAAAATGTTACAACTACGAATACAATAAATACCCTCTAAACTAGTGCTGGCAGCAGCAGGATCAGACTGCAAAATGTACCCACTTACATAAATAGTTCTGCTTCCGACGACCAACTCTGGGACTGATTTTTTTTATGTTTCAATTGCGAGTATCAAAGGGCATATCCGAACAACAGCTGGTATGCGCAAGGCCGGCGACGTATTTGGCCCAAAGCCTCGGATGATTTCTAATCGCCCAGTTTTAGTTTTGGATTAAGGGTGGTGGTCGCCCGAGTCTTCCTATATTCGTTTTCATGTGATTAGCTTATCCAGGTTGGCCTGTTTTTCTCGTGTCACTTTGCACGTGCTGCGGCTACCAAAAAAATAGTTTGAACCCTCGTAACACTGCTAAAAATTCTAGAGGAGATGTCGACCTAACTGTTTTAGTATTTTACAGTGAAAATAAGGCTGAACATTTCATGTGAATCGTCTGCCCAGCAGACAATTCACATGTAATGTTACGCTTAATTTACAAAAAAAAAAAAAAAAATGAAAATGGCGTCTACTGAATATGCTAAGCGCTTCGAGGGTTAAAGTAGCGATACATTTCAATTGACAAGGGAGACAGAAACGGACACGCCGGAATGTATCTACACTGCTCGGATCGAGGCCTAGACGGTTGATGATTGGACCAGGGTTAGGACTGCCCATTCAAATCACCACTTAATGATGACGTTGACTTGGTGTCTTATGTCTCTTTCAACAACAACAAAAAAAAAAATATTTAAGTTATATTGAGATGATAGAACGCGGCGTCTGGTCAGGGTATTTACTGTTTGTCATTTTTCTCTAGGAATATCTAAATCTCATAGCCGGATGTACCTAAAATGGACGAGCCAGAAGCGTACAAGTTTTGCAAACTCTCTCTCTCTCTCTCTGTCTCTCTCTCTCTCTCTCTGGAAAGCTATTTCTTTTTACCCTCATGCAAATATGACGGGTCTCCTTTCGAGCTAGAAGTTGTTTGCACTGACTTTATTGGAAAAATGATATCGCACCGGCGGGAATCGAACGCGATTCGATCCCCACTTATCATGAAACACGTCTGAGACATGTGTATTTGCTACGGTTATTCGCTCCTTCCACTGCTTCAAGATTGGCAGTTACAAGGGGGTTCGGTGTACTGGTTAACCGCTTATTGTATAAGCATATACAATTTACAGGCGCAATTCATAAAAAATGCTGTTCCCAATCCCATTTCGCATGGGCCCGACTCGTTAAAGCAATTGCAGTTAACTCCCTTTTGATAGTCAGTTGCAGTTAGCTCCCTTAAAAGAGTAAACACCTGCAGTGTGAGGACGTTACCCCGCATTTATCAGGGTACAAATGAATATTATGTTATGTTATTCTCTTACAGTATATACATTAATAACATTATCTTTACTGGTTAATAGAGCAATCTTCAAAACTTTCGTTTCCATGTAAAGTGTTCTGTTTTTGTGTCTTCAAAATTTATGCAAAACTAAGACCGTAATTTATTAAACCAGTAAAAGAGACGCATGTATAAACCTAGCATCGGCAGGAAAGAATCTTCTAAATGCCATTTGTCCATAATATTATCATATGCCCTCGCGGACATTCTAAGCAGAGTCTTCCTGGTTAGAAACCAATACCAAGTTACGAGGACAAAGTGTCTTGCTCAAAGACACAACACTTGGTGCTCGCGGGTATCGAATTACCACTATCTGGGCTAATTCAGCAGACGACAAAAAAAAAAAAAAAAATCGTTATTTTTTTTATTACCAAGAAAACAGGATTTGACATTCATGCAATGGAGACAATTTGCATGAAATGCAAATCTTGTTTTCTTGGAAGAATGAGAAAAAATATTTCAAAATGTCGTCTGTTGAAAATTTTAGCCAGAGTGTTAGGCGTTATGGTTTGCACAAACAAATCGCGCATGGGTCTGTGCATGGCGAAACCTACGATGTCATGTACGAAGAGACGGATCAGCCTGCACACTCTGAGCCTGCACATCAGTAGTCTGATCAGAGTCTTCGCTAATCGTATGTACCTCCTACAATCTCTGGGTTTAACAAAATGTCTTGTGCGACGAGCGAAGACTCTGGTCAATCTGCGCAACTGCACATTCTGATAAAAGCATTCGCTGATCGTATTTACCTTCGATAGCTGGGCTGTCCAAAGCGGGATAAACAGTGCGACTGCAACAGCACATTCCGATCAGACCCTTCGCTGATTGTACAGTATGCACCTTCCTCGGAATCCGGGCTATCCAAGAAGCTTGCTTTATATAGTGGGTCGATGCACAGGCTGACCTGAGTCTTTGCTGGTCGCACGTACATTGTACTATTGTACGTTTTGTTGTCCGGTTCATTTTACGTACATTGTAAATCATACTTCAGACATGAGAACTTTGTACCGACGTAATTTTGATTTGAACTGGAGTTAAACGGCCCAGTCTACACTATTTCGGTCTTGTCAAGCACGCACACTTTTCCGGGGTGGGCTTATTCATAAGCTATTAATCATTTCAGCAGAAACTGATAACTGCCCTTCTTTTCTTTCATATACTTTTGACGATAGAGCTTACTTTTGGAGTTACGGCCCTTTGAACACCGAAAATATTTTAGTGATTTCTGATTTTTTTTTTTTTTTTTTTTTTTTGTTTTTTTTTTTGTCCGCTCTGTAACTTGAAAACTATTTGAGATATTTTCTTGAAACTTATTAGTTTATTAACAGAGTCATGGCACTTGCTTGATGTAAATGCAGTGGCGGGGCATGGTGAAATGTCTGCAGCCCTTTTATTAGATATTTAACAGTATGAAATATTGGGAAATGGTGCCTCGGTGGTGCAGTGGTAAAGCTTCTCGTCTTGTCAACCAGGGGTCATGAGTTCGATCCCAGGCTTCTCAAGCCTTTCATATTGGACTTTAAACCAAGGTCCATATCTCCGTATGTCCTAGCTATTAGTAGGACGTAAAAAACTCACTCGTTTGAATTGTCATTAGCCTCTACTGCCCCTTGTGCGCATAAAGTGTGTTTTTGTGTGACAGACACCCTTTTCACAAATGCTGTCTTGTTGATTCAATGCCTTTTTGATAGCAGAAGCGCCCCTTGAAGTAAATTCATATTGACACGTGCGGTTGCTGCACGTAAGTGAGAATTTCCCGGTCTTTTACCACAGTACGTCATTTATACTGAGCGCGTGCGGTTGTTGCATGGGAAAAAGCAGTTACAGGAATACCAAATATAAAATACGTAATTCGTAATTCGTCGACTGGGGGCAAAAGTTTGATTCTCTTTGTGATTTTTGTGTGTTTGTAAAAACGACCATGCCGGACCCACTTTTGTGGCCGGACTAGACTAAGCCAAAGAATCCGGTACTTTTTCATATGGAGCTTTGTCGAGGCCCATGCTAGGTGCTCGAACAGTGAATGGGGCTACCGGGGTTATCTTTGGACCTAGGGAGCACCCAAATATATTCAGGGAACAAGGCAGCATTGGTTGATATTTTAAGAAAACAAGGGAATGGACCTAATTTTAGGGGATCGGAATGCGGAAATTTGGAAAACACTTTTGGGACAATAAGACCTTTGTGATTAGTGCAGACTCAGATCAATCTGCGCATCCGCATGAGCGTGGACGATATAACCTTCACGCAGACTGTACTATATGAATGGAAAAATAAAGATATAAATAAATAAAACTGTATTTATTAAAGAAATATCTAAATATCTTTATTTATTAAATAAATAAATACATAAAAATCGGACAGGTATTTAGTCAAATTACTCCGAGGAATTTCGCATCATTTCGCGAGAAATATTGCCTCCGGGTACAATATTACCATTCCGAATAACTTCGCATAACGCAAACTTTCGGCGAACTTGCGAGTGGTGTCCGCCAAATATTACGTTTAGTCGGTTTGATTCCGAGTGTTTTAGGGAAGTTCCCGAAACGCCGATATTCGGAGTAAAGAGTTTTTTGGTTCTTTTACCTGAGCTGTACTGTATGTTGTCAGCCAGGCGTTGGCATCAGCGTCTGTCGGCGTCCGCGTTAGGACAATGTTAAAGTTTTCAAATGTGTGCATAGTTTTTTAACTGTTTAAGGTACTGCTTTCATATTTGGCCTACACCTACTTTAGGGTAAGACCTTTCAATAGCATACATTCCCATCCCCAGAATAGACTCTTTATATAGGTCAAGGTCAGTTCTTACTTTGTCTTTTACATCCATGTTTAAGTTTTGAGTTTAAGTTTTGAAAAGTGTACATAACTGCTGAAGTATTCAAGATAGAGCTCTAATATTTGGCCCACACCAGCCTTAGGGTTAGACCTTTCAATAACACACACCTCTTTCCTCAATTTGACCTTCTGCCTAGGTCAAGGTCAGGTCATACTTTGTCATTTGAACCCATGTTCGAGTTCTGCGTTTAAGTTTTGAAAAGTGTTTGTAACTGCTGAAGTATTCTAGATACCGCTTTAATATTTAGCCCACACCAACATTAGGGCAAGACCTTTCAGTAGCACAGACTTTTCCTCAGTTTGACCTTCTGCCAAGGTAAGGTCATGTTATACTTCGTCATTTAAACCCATGTTTGAGTTTTGTGTTTAAGTTTTTAAAAGTGTTCGTAACTGCTAAAGTATTCAAGATGCTGCTTTAATGTTTGCCTACACCTACCTTAGGGTAAGATTTTTCAATAGTACACACCCCTTCCTCAGTTTGACCCTCTGCCTAGGTCAAGATCAGGTCATACTTTGTCATTTATACCTGTGTTTAGGTTTTGAAAAGTGTACATGGCTGCTGAAGTATGTAAGATATAGCTTTCATGTTTCCCTGGACTGAATCACTCCAATGCAAGCGCTGCAATATATCGACCCATACTAAAGGAACCCCAGGGTATGCGGCTGTCAGGTAGTCTATGCCACGTCTGATCAAGTTAAATATGCGCAATACGCTTAGAGAACACAAATCATTTCCCCTAAATTGACAAAAATCACCTTTGGTGGAGACTGGAAGAGGACCCGGAGCTGTAGTGAGTGAATGAAATCCCCACAAGACAGTCCCCTAAATCTTACATACATTTTATAAATGAGCCAGCACATGACAAAAGCTAAAGAAATGGCATGTGCGCCCGGTGAAGACTCAGATCAGCCTGGGCATCCACCCAGTCTGATTAGACTCAGCTGTGCACACAATGGGTAGCTAAGGATCCAAGCTTTCTTCATGCGGGCAGCGAAGACTGATCAGACGGCGGATGCCCAGGCTGGTCTGAGTCTGCGCTGGGTGCACATTCCATTTTGTAGGTTTTGTCATTGGCTTGCTCAAATTATACATAGATGCAGATAAGGGGATGATTGTATGAATAATTAGTCCTATTAGTAGAACACTAAAGATGATTCAGTTTTACCTTCCTCTGACTTAAAATCTGGATTATTTTTTATAATTCAAAAAGTACTAACACTTGCTTCATGAAACTTTGCTTATGAATAGAGGGCAAACTAATTACACCACAACCTCTTTATAACACTATTGTTTGGGTCCATAGCATAAACCGTCTAAGTTAAACAAATTTGTTATATCCAAACAAAAATGTATAGATTATATTGAAAAATGACCATTTATGGTCATTTTTCAATATAATCTATACATATTGGGATCCATCTTTGAACTGTATTATATCCAAAACCGTGTTATAACGAACCGTGTTATAAAGAGGTTGTGGTGTATGTGTAATACTGTAACTTCAACCATTTGTGTATATTAATCATGTAACATTTGTAAAACCATACCCAAGTACATTTACATGTATTTGCTAGACTTTCTGAGACAGTGGAAACTAGTTTGACACTGTGGGTGTGTATAGCCTGCTTTAAACTTTAGCATTCTGAGTGGAGTGGCTATTATATATCATCAGTGAATATTGTTCGTAAATGGGATATCAAGTGCAAGTGTGTCAGAGGAGTATTTGGTGATAATTTTAGGACAATATTCCCCCATAAACACATATGTTGCATGGCTCTTCTATGAGTACCCACAACATATGTATGTTTTTATGGAGAAATGGATAATTATCCCAGAATTATCCCTAAATACTCCATCTTAACAGGTCCTCTGGCATGTGTCTTTAATAATCCCAGCTTGGAACAGTATTCATCAGCATTGTTTCAGTATCCATTCACTAGTATTCAGTATCCATACTTTGTCATTTTTCAGGTGGACTGTAAGCATAAGTACAGTTGGAAAGAGGATTTGGCATTACTTTGATGACACTAGGAAAGAAGAGATTATTGTAAGTTTTTTTTTATGCCCCCGTCATTTTCAGTGGGGGAGCATTATAGTATCACCGCTGTCTGTACGTACGTCTGTCCCATCTGTAACACAAATGGTTTCCGTTCACTATCTTTTGAAAATATTGGTGTATTGGATTGAAATTTATACTCAGGTATATAATTATAAAATGTAGGTCAAGTTCGATTTAGGGTAAAATCCACCAATTATTTTGGGAGTTATGGCCCTTTTTCAACTTTGGAAAAATTTTCAGCTTTGAAAAATGGTTTCCGTTCGATGTTTTTTGAAAAGATAAGTGTATTGGATTCAAACTTTACACAGGTATATAATCATAAAATGTAGGTCAAGTTCAATTTAGGGTAAAATCTACCAATTATTTTGGGAGTTATGGTCCTTTTTCAACTTTGAAAAATGGTTTTCTGTTCCATAACTTTTTAAAAGATTAGTATATTGGATTCATATTTTATACATGAGCATATAATTATAAAATATAGGTCAGGTTCGATTAAGGGTAAAATCCACCAATTGTTTTTGGAGTTATGGCTCTTTTTCAACGTTGAAAAATAGTTGAAAAATGGTTTCTGTTCGATATCTTTTGAAAAGATTAGTGTTTTGGATTCAAATTTTATACCCGGGTATATAATCATAAAATGTAGGTCAAGTTTGATTTAGGGTAAAATCCACCAATTATTTTGGGAGTTTTCAACTTTGAAAAAAGGTTTCCGTTCCATAACTTTTGAAAAGGTTAGTGAACTGGATTCATATTTTATCCACGAGCATATAATTATTATAGGTCAAGTTCGATTTAGGGTAAAACCCACCAATTATGTTTGGAGTTTTGGCCCTTTTTCAACGTTGAAAAAGTTTCTGTTTGATATCTTTTGAAAGCGTTACTGTATTGGATTCATATTTAATACACAGGTATATAATCATAAAAAAGAGGTCAAGCTTGATTTAGGGTAAAATCCACCCATTATTATGGGAGTTATGGCCCTTTTTCACCTTCAAAAAATGTTTCCCTCTCAATATTTTTTTAAAAAAGATTGGTGCATTGGATTCATGTTTTATACACAGATATATAATTATAGAATATAGGTCAAGTTCGATAAGGGTAAAATCTGCCAATTATTATGAGAGTTATGGCCTTTTTTCTACTTCATCTTTTGCAAACTGCCTGCATGTGCATGAGGATGGCCCTGAGCAGGGGCACCTGTGTCATATTGACACATTTCTAGTTTTTAAACTCATATGCAGGAAAATACAGGAAAATTAATATTAGACCGAGTATCGGTATTGCTGTTAGCATTAGCAGAGGCTGAAGGTTTAAGTTCAGTGGAGTAAATGTCCTAAAATCATGAACACTTTAAATAGTTCATACATGTTTTTTGCTTAAATTTTGTCGTTTTTCTTTTATGCGTTAGTCAGACACTGATCAGACTCCTCCTGAATGGGATCTTGCTCTCTATTTAGAGCAGACCTTTTTCAGAATGGAGGCAAACAACCAGTTTTGACAAAATTAACCTCCTTTGAAAATGTGTCCATTCCCCATATGTTAACTATTTGCATGCTGGGTAATTTTGCGTGCGTTTTTATCATCTGTGAATCTATTTTGAAATTAACTTTTTCAAATAATCTTTCAGTAATACCATCAGAGTGTCAAACATTTTGGATCCAGATTGGGCCTGATGTTTTGTTAGGCCTGATCTGGGTCCAAACTGTTAGCAAAGGTTATCAACAGACAACAAAAGTTGCCACTAGCAAGGAAATAGTTAACCCTTGTCATGGTGAACCCAGATATACCCTGCTTTTGCAAATAGTATAGATCCAGATCTAAGATTACCAACTGATCTGGATCTGCACTGTTTGCCATTAAGTATATGAATTTATAGCAACAATCCAGATCAAGCAATTTCATTGGCTGAAAATTAGAAATGGATGTAGCATCTTAATTTATTCAGCATGACAAGGGTTAATACATGACTGATGTTAGATACTGGTCTAATATTTAACACAATATCACCCTGGTAAAAGTTTTCTGAACTTTCATGTCTGCTGAATGTCTGAAAGTATTAAGTTGATACTTCTTCTGATGTCAGACACTGGTCTTAGGTTTTAGTTGGTATAACACCCACCCATTAATGATCCTGAGGTTAAGTTCACAAAGTTTTAAAGAAATTATTGTTAAACTTTGATTAAAGTTCTCTGAAGAGCCACATCTCCTAAATGCCCAGATGTACTAAGTTGATACTTCGGATGATGTTAGGTACTAATCTAAAAATTTAAACATCTCTATCTCCACAAAAGTGCTTGAGGTCAGGGTCACTGATGTTGAAATGTCCGAACATCCATATCTTGCAAGTTTGGGTGTATTATGTCAGTTTGATACTGATTTGATGATGTTTTATTTGGTACAAGCCTCACTCTCACTCTTTCAATGTTCTTGAAATCATGAACTTGGAAATTTTGCATTACTGTTTAATTCTAAGCATTCAGGCACCTTAACTCTTTACCATACTTGTTCTAAAATTTGAACAAGTAAAATTTACAACCCAATATTATGTCTAAAAATTGCCGGATAAGTGGCAAGCAGTGTAGACCCTGATGAGATGATACATTCTGGGGCATCTCATCTGGGTCTACACTGTTTGCTCAGGCCTGTCTGTCAAATGCGGTAAATATTTTGTTAAAGTTTTTTATCTTCAGGTAAAGGTTATGGACTTTGCAATTTTATGTTAGATGAAAGTAAAAATTTTGGTTAATGTTCATTTTAGCCTGGAGATCCCCAAAAGGGTAATTGGCAAACAGTGCAGACCCAGATCAGATGTCATACAATAGGCATGTGATCAGGGTCTCCACTGTTTGCAAATAGTTTAGCCATTTCATTTCTAGGAATATCTAAATCACATAGTCTGGCATACCTAAAATTAGAATTGAACTATTCCAATTTACAATATATTGTGTGGGGGAGTTTTTTCAATCTAAAATGGGTTAAGGTTTCTCAACCCTATTAACATAGACCGTTTGCCCACACAAATTTTTACATTCATCTAATCAGAGCCCAATTGGAAGATTATTTTGAACTCAGATTTGGATATCATATACGAGTGGTGTTGGTCTATCCATAAAGAGTCTAAACAAAATAAGAGAACATCACATTAGAAGCATTTGTGTCGAAAAGTATGTCAGTGCACATGTTCAAACTCTTTTTAGTTGAGAAATGTTTTGAAACATACCCTAACTGTACTGGAGATAATCATAGCTTCATTACATAATAAACTATCATATATTTGTCATAGGGTATAGGTATATGACTTGCTTTTACTGCCTTGCGGTACAAGCTAGCTTTTATAGCAATGTGGTAGAGTGCAGGACTTTTAATCCAGCGGACAGGTTTCAATCCCCGGTGGAGGAAAAATGTGATTTGCATTTTTTCACCTGTTACATATGAAACATGTACACATTAGGAAATCAGAATGTTACACATTATTTCTAGATGGTAGCACATTATTTAAGAAGCAAGTATTCCATCTGGCCTTCAGTCTTTTAGGCGTGCAAGCCAATAGAGACTCACCATGTCAAAATCAACTCAAAGATACATATACCCAACAAAGACTGTCCAGTCTAGCTAGGGTCTTTGCTGTGGGCTCATTGGATTAACAAACATACAAGGTTTCTTTATGCTGATAGTGAAGACTCTAATCAGACTGGGGGTTGCAAATATAGGCTGATCTGAGTCGTTCGCTAGGAACAAAAATCATTATGTTATTTTCATCATGCTGTGGCTCAATTAAGAAGTAAAAGGGTTTAAATTTGTTGTTACTGAGATAGCATGAATTGGGTGGATTCTGTTAAATAGTGACATGTCACTTCCTGTTCTATATCGATCTTGATCATCCAGGCGCGTTATGCAAGTTGGGTAAAAACACAGGTAAATCCCTATTTCATCCTATGCCTTATGGTACAATTTTATTTCACCATATCTTAAACTCTACTGCAGATTTTTCAATGAAACTTTCAGCATTTATTTGAAATATGATATTCTCTGGATAAATGAAATATTTAGACAAGATCACACATTTGAAAGACGATATCATTGATGGAAATGTCAAGATATATTAGGCACTTTTTAATAAGCACCTGGCAGTGTTTTCATTTAGTATATAAGTGCAGCTCTTCACCTGGAAACAACATTTGGTCCCAATACAAGACATTAAACACAGATTACTAAACAAGAGAATACCGAGTTGTGCAATTTCCTTCTTTACAGAAAAGCATATTCCTTTTGTTCATAATTTTGAATTCCAGCTGAAAGTCAACCTCAAAATTTGCAGAATTCTGATTATTAATTACTCCCAATGGTTGCATTTTAGTTGCATGATCCCTGTACTATGTGCCTAGCGAAGCCGACTCAGATCAGCTTGGGCATCCTCCCAGTATGATCAGTCTTGGCTATCAGCATGAAGAAACCATGGATCCTAAGATACCTATTGAGCACATGAAGTGAAAACTCTGATCAGACTAGCCGGATTCACAGGCTAATCTGAATCTCCGTTGGGCGCACTGTTTTGTTGGTTTTGCCAAGTGGCTCATTTCATCAGTGTACCCTAAGCTACCCGTTGAGTGCATGTAGCAAAGGCCATGATCAGAATGATCGGCTGCACAGGCTGATGCTACTGTGCATATGCGTCATTTTCTTGGTTTTGTCATGTTGTGGCCCACTAATGACCAGTGTACATTTTGACAGCTGTTCTTTACAGCATTAGGATACACAGTTTGTACAATTAGCCTTTGCTTTAGTGATTTTCAACTGGGTCAGAGGGTTAGTTCAAAAGATTACTTGCACAAAACTTAAATAACAAGGGATTTTAACCAAACTTGCTATATATATTGACATTAAGGAGATCTGATATGGAATTGCAAATGGGCAAATTTCATCAAATTTTTACGGAGTTATCTGCCCGAGACACACCCATATTTTCTTTTCCGCACAAAACTTAAATAACAAGGGATTTTAACCAAACTTGCTATATATATTGACATTAAGGAGATCTGATATGGAATTGCAAATGGGCAAATTTCATCAAATTTTTACGGAGTTATCTGCCCGAGACACACCCATATTTTCTTTTCCGGACGATAACTTGAGGACAAGGCCTTTTAACCAAACTTGCTATATGCATTGATATTATCAAGATCTGGTTTAGGATTACTATCTGTCCATTGATATTATCAAGATCTGGTTTAGGATTGTTATTTGTCCCTCCGTAATTTTCTTTCCAGTCATTGTTCGCAATGATAACTTTAATACATAAACAAACAATTGCTATGGCGGGGTATTATGCTTGCGGTGCTTATATTTAATATGTCATATGTTTGTAGAAAGCCTCTGAAGAATTGGACCCAGACATGAAGTCACTGTTCAAGGAATCCATGTCAAATCTTGACGCTTTCCTCACCAAAAAAGCCCTTGGTCAGATCAAGGATGACTTCTCTTTCTTTGAAGAAGGTGAGTACAGTAAAACTGACATAGGTACCATAAAATGCCGGCCTCGGTGGCTCAGTTAGATGCGCCTTCCAGTCACGGGTTCAACCCCCACCGAGGCCGGCAGCATTCTTGCGTAGAGATTGATCATGAAATATTTTCTACGGTCAATCTGTCCCTTCCGCTGATTCAAGAAGGCCAGTTGTCAGTTTCTGGCGAAAGAATGTGCAGAATTAAAACTGGTTAACCGTTTAGAGGACTAAGCCTGCCCAGTAAACATGTGGTTAGGTAAACTGACCACGCTCGACATGACCCCATTGGGTTAACTGGGGCGTAAAACCTCAACACAAACAAAGGTACCATAAAAATCAGCTTGTAAGGTGATACGTTTGTAAGATGAGGCTGTTTTTAGACACTTCCAAGGCAGGATTTTGCTTTTACTTAAATATAAGACATGCTAAAAATATTGCTGATTCCATGGAAAAATTTCCTGCTGCTCAGAAATCAAGACATCAGGGATGATTAATCAGTTTTGCAAGTGAATTTGTCACAGATCGGAAATTAAAAATGTTCAATACTACTTGCATGCATGCATAAATGTCATCCTTTTCTCCTGTTTGCAAATTCTGCAAAATATCTTCCTCCCTACAGGTATTTTTCTCCAGTTCATGAGTATTGTTTATCTGTCTTTGTTGCCATTTTGTTATTTTTATACATGAGAGACAGCTCTAACCACCATTAACTTCACCAACAAAAGTACCGTGCCTCTTATGCAATTGATCAAAACAGTGCCCCACACATCCTCGCAATCAAGTGAGAATTTATGTAATTTGTAAAAGTGATTCTGCAGAGCTCAAACTCTAATCGGAATTCCAATATTTTTAAGAGTAGGCTGATCTGTGTCTCTGTATTTTACACAGGCAATAAGGTACAATTTTCCATGTTGCTATGACATCTGTATCTTTATTATTGATCCTTTACTTCAAGGTTAAGTAAAAAGATGTTAAAACCTGGCATTAGCTTACTTCTGTTGATGAATCGTGACCACTTATTTCAAAGTACCGACATAGACTGGTCTGTCTGATTACCTATCTATAAGGATGGACCGTCCCGGAAAATTGTTTGTGCAGGTGATCATTAAATACTGAAGCCAAAAAAGGTACGATACCAATTATAAAAATAGGGCAAAGCATCGCATCTGTTTTTTCCGATCAGGACCTACATAGTTTGCTTGACAGAGTTCGCAGGGCCTAGAAACAGTGGGCCTTTTCAAACATTCTTATGAGCAGGCTGGTCCTGGTTATCATATCTTGCCCAAGTTGTAAGTTACTACAGTCAAACCTCGATAGCTCGAACACCGATGGTTCGTTTACCATAGCTAATTCAAACTTGTTTTTTGAGTCCCTACGAAATTCTTCCAATAGATTTATAAAACAAATATTTAAGGAAATTTTCTTATTTTATCAAAAAATTGTATGTTGAGTGTACTCATTAGAATCGCCTCGAAGAGGCGATTCTAATGAGTACACACAACATACAATTATTGTGTAGAAGATCGATAGATTTCACAGCATTAGCGATATTTGCTTCCCGACCTGGCGCCGTGATTAAGCTTCATTGGCTCGAACTACCCATGACTCGAACACTATTCCATGGTCCCAAAGGTGTTCGAGCCATTGAAGTTCGACTGTACTTTGCATTTCATGAATCTACATATTAGTTAGTCCTATGCTGAGTTATATACTGACATGCTTACAATAACTGTTCAGGCAAGTAAAAGAGTACCTTATTACAAATGCAAAAATTGCAAATCCAGATTAGTCTGTGCATCTGCAGGGTCTGACAAGAGTCTATTTTGTTTATTTATTTATTTTAAAGATGTTACAAGGCTGGATATTCTTTATATTCAATATTAGCTGTTTGTTTGTTGTTGTTTTTTTCTGAGTAGCCTGCACAGCTGATCGGGTCATGTGTATTTCATATGAACAAAATAAGATCCCTTTTTTATTTTCATTGTTCAAACTTCTAGTAACACCAGTTAATTTCAAAGAAATTATAAAAGTCATTGATTCATTTATTGCCAGATTTGTTTGTTCACACATCAGTCATGTGGTCACTTTGGGAGTATGCCCCATGCAGCATATGTGTAATTGAAATAGTTAAATCCATTTCTTTCATCTAATTTTCTTACCTGTTTTACCTAATGGACTGATCTGGAAAGTCTGTGTAATTATTTCCGGTGCCCATTGTTAGGGAAGAAAATGTCTTTTCGATACATATCTATGTTTTAGTGTTGAATTTTTGGGAATAGATAAAACATTCTAGAACTACTTTTTAACTTACTTTTGTGTTTTTAATGAGTCTGGATAAGAAAATTTCTGTCAAGGGAACAAAGGAAGTTTCAAAGGTAAACATTATTAATGCCTTCTACTGGCATTGATATTTGGCAGTTTTCATGACCAGACTTTGCTAAAATACCAGTATGGCTGAAGACCTTGTTTATTAGACCGGTGAATTTTCTGAAGCATTTTTCCGTAAAAACTCTCTGTCCTATAACGGAATTAGTACGATATGTTTGTTTGTCCTACTGTAGCATTAGTGAACATCATTCTGTGTCAAAGTGTTTGTCTCGAAAGTTTTAATACTTTTATTATCAAGGCCTGTTGATGGATTGGCACTGACTGGGGATATATGTGACACACTAGTCCTTTTTTCCAGTTTTATCTGCACTTTATTGCATGCAAATCAGCTCAGTACTTAGCTAGATATGAATAGTTATCATCATCATCATAATCGGATTTTTGATTAACGTGCAGGTACAGGGGCAACATCAACATCGGTGGGCCCCTTTCCAGATAGCTGACTTGCTGCAAGCATGGCAGATCTCACTGAAATGCTGCAAAATTGTAGTCACTAATAGGCAGATATTTAATGAATTGTGTGGTATATATGGACCTCAGACCATTTCAATGCGCACAGTTTTTAGGTGGGTTAAAGATTTTAAAGCTGGGAAATTTTCTGTTAAAGATGATACCCATCCTGGAAGGCCTAAAACCTCTGTTACCAAGGCTAACATCGCTGCTGTAAAGATTCTGGTCGAACAGGATGCGCCATTGTCTGTCAAAGATATAGATAGTTGTACTGGCATATCAGAAGGCAGTGTGCAAACAATTCTGAAAAAGCGTTTGGACCTGAGAAAGGTTTGCGCTAGGTGGGTACATTGTACCTCATTTGCTCACTGAGGAGCAAAAGACACAACGCCTTAAATGTGCCCAGGAACTTTTGAAACATACAAAGGCTGTACTAGTCGGGTTATTTCTAACTTGCTAACAGGTGATGAAACCTTGGTGCACATGTTTGAGCCACAAAGAAGGGCTGATAATAAGCAATGGAAGCGAAAAGAGAAAAAAAACGCCCATGTATTGCCAAGAGAACCATAAGTTTGAAAACGATGTTGTACGCAATTTTCTTTAATTTAAGTGGGCCAGTCGTTCAAGTGCCTTGTCCATCTGGTCATACAATCACTGGCCGATTCTACAAGAATTCTATACTGAAGAACGTTAAAGAGTTTTACAATAAGGAATGACCAAGCAAAGGATGGTCAGGAGAACACCTTTTATATGACAGCGCCTCCTCTCATAAGTGTGAGGTTGTTAAGTCTTTTTTGACTTCTGAAAAGGTGAAAGTTTAAAACGATCCACCTTATTCACCTGACCTAAGTCCCTGTGACTTCTTTTTATTTCCAAGGCTTAAGAAAATGCTTTCTAGAAATAAGTATATGTCTAGAAGTTCTCTTGGCAGCGCTACTTATCAGTATTTCCAACAGATACTATAAGAAGACTACATTGTATTTATCTGCTTTTCCCAACTGGGTAAAAAAGGTTACAAAAATGTGTTTCAGTAAAGGGGGAATATTTTGAAGGTTTGTAATAAAAATATGTTTGATAAAACGTAGCACTGAAGTAATCCGAACCCAGTGACAAAACTTTTTGCAGGACCCTCGTACTAACGATTGCAAATTCTTCCTTGCTAAACATAGATGAGCATGACATTTTCTCTGCTAATAAACATGAAAATGCTAACTTTAGTTGGCATTTTCATATTTATTAATAGAGAAAATTTCGTGCTCAGCTAATTGAGCATGAAAAAACTTTTATATGGTCAGATCAGCTTGCACAGTCTGATAAGAGTCTGTTGTCCACATGAAAAAAAAAACAACTTTGCATCCTTGGCTATCCAGAATGTGCCTAGTGAAGATACACTGTGCATTGGCAAACTAATCTGAATATTCTCTTGGTGCATTTGTCTAAGAGTACATTTTCTGACATTGCAGCTGAAGTGATAATTTATCATAGTATTATATTTTTGCAGAATTTGTTAATTCCATTCCTTACTCAATATCAAAACACATCGTTCTCACTGTCCTAATTTTTTTTTTTTTATATATGGTATGTTTTTGTATTTTATCAGATGAGGAATTGTTAGTTGAGCAGACTAGTGATACTGAAAATGATGATAGGTTGCAACAAGTGGAAAGAGAAGGTTTTGAGAATGACAAAAACAACTCAGATGTGGTTGTGACAGGCTGCACAATGCCAAAGGGTTTTTCTAAGAGAGGAGAACTGAGGTAGATTAAATTTGCTGACAGTGACATGTATTATAGGATATAGACTACTTAGTGACATGTATTATAGAATATTGACTACTTTAAATTCTTCCTTATATATTACAGTCGAACTTCAGTGGCTCGAACACATTTGGATCCATGGGAATTTGTTCGAGACATGGGTAGTTCTAGCTGCTGAGTGTTAATCATGGTGACAGGTCAGGAAGCAAAATGCCGATAATTTAGGGAAGTCTTTTCAATCTTCTATACAATAATTGCATGTTGAGTGTACTCATTAGAATTGCCTCGATGAAGCAATTCTAATGAGTACATACAACATACAATTTCAGGATAAAATAAGAAAATTTCCCTAAGTATTTGTTTTCTTGATTTATTAGAAGAATTTTGAAGGGACTCAAAAACAAGTTCGAATGAGCCATGGTAAACAAGCTATCGGTGTTCGAGCTATGGAAGTTTGACTGTACATACATTTCTGCCACTGTTCTTAAGCCCATAGGAAGTGCCCTAGTGACTGAATTAACACTCCAGAATTTGTAGCATGAGGTTCAGGGTTTGAACCTCGCTGTAGGCAGAATTCAGATCATCACTGTACGGTGCTTTACTGCACAGAGCATTTCATTACCACCCTTTCATCATCTCCGTATCACTTTATGTTGAAAGGAATGTAAAACACCAAATCAACATCATATAAAGTAAATAGACTTTTTTTCTTTTTTAAGTTCAAAGGGTAAACAATAGGCACTTGCCTGACAGTTGATCCTCTGAAAAGTCCAAAACCAGAAAGAATGTGATAGTTTATGTGACATGTGAGAAGCTTTGAAATGACTGATTCATATTGTTTAGTTTAGCTGGCCTCAGTTTATATAAAGGCAAAAAAAAAAAAAAATTGACAGATTTTAGCCATAAAATTAGCTGGAAAATCTGGTTTTTGTTTCGACTGCTTTTAGCACAGCACTATTATAGGGATCTGGTTTTCCGTCCGCCAGTCTGTCAACATTTGCATCAACCCTAACTTCAACCCTAATGTTCTTTTCCCAAGAACTATAAAGGCTACAGTGATGATACTTTGTATAAGCTTGCACTTAGGGATTACTACTCAGGTAGTAGTATTCATATTTTACCTCAAACTATATTTCAGGGTTCATTGACTTTATAAATTTGCATGGCATGACATAGTCTTCGGCAGAATTCTTGTTATTCTTCCTCTGAATAATAATAATCTAATACATGTATCCTCAAACGCCCAAGAACCATGTTAAACAAATAAAAATATAGTACTGTATATATTTGTTAGTAATAAATCCACCAAAATTATTCTATGCTTATCATAGCTCTCAATAAGAGGGATAATCAGATAAATATTTTTATACCCTGCCACACAATAGTGGCGGGGTATTATGGTTTCATGTTGGTCGTCTGTGAGTCCGTCCGTCTGTCCGTCCGTCGTACGTCCGTCCATCCGTTTTTCATTTCTGGATGATAACTTGAGTAAACATCTATGGATTTTCAGCAAACTTGGTATGTGCATTGATATTGTGGAGTTCTGGTTTGGGATTGCTAATGAGCAAATTTCGTCAGTTTTTGATGGAGTTATCTGCCCGAGACACGCCCATATTTTCGTTTCCGGACAATAACTTGAGTAAATAACAAGGGATTATCACCAAACTTGGTATGTGCATTGATATTGTGGAGATCTGGTTTGGGATTGCTAATGGGCAAATTTCGTCAATTTTTGACGGACTTATCTGCCCGAGACACGCTCATATTTTCGTTTCCGGACTATAACTTGAGTAAATAACAAGGGATTTTCACCAAACTTGCTATATGCATTGACATTAAGGAGATCTGGTTTTCGATTGCTATTGGGCAAATTTCGTCAAATTTTTACGGAGTTATCTGCCCAAGACACGTCCATATTTTCATTTCTGGATGATAACGAGTTAATAACAAGGCCTTTTAACCAAACTTGCTATATGCATTGATATTATCAAGATCTGCTTTAGGATTGTTATCTGTCCCTCCATCATTTTCTTTCCAGACATTTTCGCAACGATAACTTTAATACATAAACAAATAATTGCTATGGCAGGGTATTATGCTTGTGGTGCTTTTATTTTTATTATTTTTATTATCATATCTTTCAAACCCACACCTGTAATTAAGTAGTGACAGGTATCTCTAACTACACTAAGGATTAAATTAGCAGACATCTAAATTAAATGAATATTTTTCTTGAAATTTTCTAAGATAGGGCTTGATATTTCATGCAAAATCATCTTGGGATTTTTTTTTTTTTTTTGCATGAAATGTCAATCTCTATTTTCATAACCAACATACCCAAAGTTAGACAGTTCCTTTTAACAGTTTTACAACCAACATACCCAAAGTTAGACAGATCCTTTTAACAGTTTGACAACCAACATACCCAAGTTAGACAGTTCCTTTTAACATTTTGACAGCCCACATACCTAAAGTTGGACAGTTCATTTTAACATTTTGACAGCCCACATACCAAATGTTAGCTAGTTCTTTTTAATAGTTTGACAGCCCACATACCCAAAGTTAGACAGTTCCTTTTAACATTTTGACAGCCCACATACCCAAAGTCGGACAGACAGTTACTTTTAACATTTTGACAGCCCACATTCCCAGAGTTAGATTATTCCTTTTAACATTTTGACAGCCCACATTCCCAAAGTTAGACAGTTCCTTTGAACATCAAGATAACCCACATACATGCTGGAGGTAGCATGCAAACGGACAAAATAGTTTTTGAAATTGAAACAATCAAACCTTACGAATTTTAGTGCAGTGAAAGTATGGGGTTGTGATTTCACACCTGATAAAACTCTGTTAAATCATTTAATAAGATTTTATATTTACCCAATTCTTATTTTTCATTGTCCCCAGGGGTGGCGGAAAAGAGCTAGGCTTTTTTATGTATTTCTGTATTAAGAGTAGCATCGGGACCCAGGGTGAAGTTAGCTAGCTGTAAAAGTGCTTTAAACCCCCCGGTGGTTTGCTCTACCGACCGTTCTAAGGCGGTGGTCCTGGTGTTAGTCTTACTCTTTGTTGCTTTGTGGTTTATTCTACGAGGCAATTTGTTGTATGTCTTTCCGTGTGTCATTTTGTTCTTGTGTTTTTCAGTCCTTTTAGTATTGCGATTACCTCGCTTGGGGAAGAGAGAGCTAATCTTAGTGCTTTTCGTACGTTTGTTCGGTTTGTGCTTGTTTAGATTTGTCGGTTTCCTTGTCCTCTTGGGATCTTGGAAGGGCTGCAGTTTGTGATTGTGGCACTCCCTGGACTTTTCTCTTACCTTTTTTTTTTACTGTATAGTTGGTATATTTAGCTGGGCTGTGATGGAGTTGAAAGTCATTCCTGCTCTTCCCTGTGGGCAAGGGGATGGGATGGGGGTTTGGGGGGGGGGGGGGGTAGGTGGTTGGGAGCGCAGTGGATAATATGGCTGGTGCGTAAGTCCTTAAGTCATAATGATTGGATCACAGGTGCAACAAGAGGAGTGAAGCTGAAAATCATCAGAATATACCTATATTTTGTACTTTACTAACTTTGGTCAGTTTCTTATGAACTAAAACAGTTCCGTGAAATTGTTGTGTGGATGATAATTGTATCTAGAGACAGAGGGCAGATATCCACCATCAGTATTATCCTTGACATATATTTCATAACTGATTGGTGAATGTCCTAACGTTTCATACATTTTATTCCACACTTCATTATGAAAACACGCCTACTCAAATATATAGAACATTTCATCTCCAAAAACTGAAAATTTTCAGATAGAAAAACTCTGATATTTTTCAAATTTCTGCTCAAAACATAAATTGTGGGTACCGAGGCGGTTCTAACGAGTACCCACAATCTATGCTTTTGAGCAGAAATAAGAAAAATAAGTAATACCCCTGCAAACCCCAATTTTACTATATAAAAGTGGGGTTTCAGGGGGTCAAAATTATATAGGCGTGTTTTTGTGATGTTTTGCTGAAATTTTCATTTTATGCAGTTTCTTTAATCACTTAAGAGAATGGCAAACAATGTAGATCCTTGATCTGTGTCAGCACTGTTTGTAAAGGCCATTTTGTCAGAAACCTTTTGGTATGAAGTTTTAAATCATTCACTTTAAGGTTAGACATATCTTACCGGGTATGAACTATAAGGGCTTGAACCACATGTGCAACTGATGAAGGGCAGCTGAAGCCTACCTGTATTTGACCTTGGCCTGTATTTCATGATTTGCTGACTTGGGTCTGTTTCTCATGAACTGAAATTTATGATCTTTGTGTTTTGGACACCAGTTTCCTGAGAAATGGAATAGGTATTCTGTTTTAACCCTAGTCTTCCTGAACCTGGATATGTCCTGTGTTTGCAAACAGTGCAGATCCAGATCAGTTGGCTTCTGAAGAAGCCAGCTGATCTGGATCTGCACTGTTTGCCGTTAAGTATGTGAATTTATATCAACAAGCTCGATCAAGTAATCTGATTGGCTGAAAATTAGAAATAGGCATTGCAAATTAATTTATTCAGCATGACAAGGGTTAATCTAGTTACACAGCTCCAGATAAGGCACTTTTTTCAACGGACAAATACTGATGTTTTTCTTATTTCTTCATGAAATCATACATGTATGTTGTGGTACTCATTAGAAGTGTCTTTTGTGGAGAAATAAGAAAAATAATATGTGGATACCCCCTCATATCTGTAGTTATGTGCCTAGTATAATATTTAATTATAGTAACATGCTGCATTCCAAAAACAGGTTTCATTAGCAATGATACCCAAAAGGTACACTCCACAGACTTCTGACAATCTTATTAATCCTGCAAATCACAACAATTGTCATCTGCTTGTGATTTAAATTTAAAAGTCATTTTTGCAAACAGTATGGACCCAGATCAGACTGCTCATCTAGGAGCAGTCTGATCAGGGTCCACACTGTTAGCCTGTATGCAAAAATAGGTTTCAAAAGTTTGCCAGAATATTCAGCAGACGACATAAACAGACATCATTTTCAGATGTGGGTTTTTTTAGCATTTTTAGGGTTAAAAAAGATCTAAAACCGATGCACAGTTAAACATTTGTAAACATCAAGTAGAATATACTTTCCAGTTGTTGAGATAATCTTACAGATTTAGTGGTAAACAGTTATTCTTAACCCTTGTCCTGCTGAGCCCGGATATACCCTGTTTTGCAAACAGTGTATGGGGGGTGGTCGGGTGGTGCGAAGGTGCTGTGTATCTTGCATCACTGGGGCGTCCAACTGATATTGGCTTACAGTTGGGCAAGGCCTGCTATCCTTGTAGTGGGTAAGGGTAGAGGGGGAATGTTTTTATTTCTTCTGTTTCTTCACTTTCATTCCTGTTCCTCTTTCTTCCCTGTCCCTCTCTTTCATCTCCTCTACTCTCTCTTCTCTCTCTTTTCTCCCTTTCTCTGGGAGACGACACAAAATGACCCTCAAGGGTTGACGTGTCGTTAAACCCCAACACAATCAATCAATCAATTGCAAACAGTGTAGATCCAGATCAGTTGGCTTCTTCAGATCTGGATCTGCACTGTTTGCCATCAAGTATGCAAATTTATAACAAAAATCTGGATCAAGTAATCTGATTGGCTGAAAATTAGAAGTGGGTGTGGTATCTTAATTTATTCAGCAGGACAAGGGTTAATTTAAGTCCTCAACTGTTATTCTTAATTTAACCCCAGAATAAAAATATTTCATAGCTCCAGATAAAAGGAAGTAACAGGTAAATATTTTTCTTATTTCTCCACGTAACGTAAGCACATTGGCGAGGCACTTCTAATGAGTACCCACAACATATATTTCTGTGGAGAAATAATTTGGTTGGAACAAGTTCCTTATCTGAAGCTCTGTTGTTATCTGAATTACGAATATTTTTATTTTTCAGTGTGTCATCTGACAGCAACTTAGCCAAAGATACATGTGATAGTGATGATTCTGATGAAGAACTTCCAGTGGGTCTCACTCCGATCAGATGTGGTATCTTATAGCTTTGGATAATAATCACTTTAGAATAATATACTGGGACAAAAGTCCTATGTTGGTTTTAATAGGTTCTTTTATGCATGCTTTAACCCTTGTCCTGCTGAATAAATTTCTAATTTTCAGCCAGTCAGATTACTTGATCAAGGTTGTTGATATAAATTCATACATAATGGCAAACAGTGGAGATCCAGATCAGTTGGCTTCTTCAGAAGCCAACTGATCTGGATCTACACTGTTTACAAAGGCAGGGTATATCCGGGTTCAGCAGGACAAGGGTTAAGAATAAAATGGAAACCTATATTTGTGAAATATATTAACAGTGTAATGTTTTACCCTTGCCATGCCCACTTTTAATTTTCAGCAAATCAGATTACTTGATCCAGGTTGTTGATACAGATTCACATGCTTAACCCTTGTCCTGTTCAGCAAGGATATACTCTGCCTTTGCAAACAGTGTAGATCCAGATCAGTTGGCTTCTGAAGAAGCCAACTGATCTGGATCTGCACTGTTTGCCTTTCAGTTTATGAATTTATATCAGCCATCTCGATCAAGGCATCTGATTGGCTAACAGTTAGAAGTGGGTGTGGCATCCCAGCATGACAAGGGTTAATGACAAGCAGTGCATATCCAGATCAGTTCCCTTCTTCAGAAGCCAAGTGAACTGGATCTACACTATTTGCAAAGGCAAGGTATATCAGGGTTCAGCAGAACCAGGGTTAAGACTTTTGGTTACTGTGCACATATGGGTTTCGATTTATTCTTTAAAAGATAAAAAGAAACAGCAAGAACATTAACATTAAAAACCTGATAGAATTTATGAGCATAAATGTATAAATTTTATTACTTTCTGCATCTAAATATAATTTGTGGGTTCTCCCTGGAAATGCCAGTTAAACATGAGGAAATGACCTTCATCATGTATGCTAGACAGGGCTGGAAAATTTATTTGTCCACTTAACATGATGAGTGCCTCTTTCTGAAGGGTGACTGGAAACTATTGAAATTACCATATTCCTTGAAGGACGAGTAAAAAGTTTGAAGAACTTTCAAGCCCTGGTGCAAGATCATGATCAATGCTGCACAGTAGTGCAGAATGGTCTACACTGTTTGCCACTCATTCCACAATATTTTAGACACACCAACAGGTAGTAAAGTTGACTTTTTCAAATTTCAGGACAAGTTTGGTGAGGTGTTAAGGTGTCCTAATACTTAGGGTTAATACAGTACTCACATATTTTTGTCAAAAGCTATATAAAGCAGAATCTCCTACATACTGGCAGTTCCGGATAAGAGAGGTAGCCAGACAAACATTTTTCTCATTTCATCACAAAAAAATGTGGGTACCCACAACGTATGTTTTTATGGAGAAATAAGAAAAATGTTGGTAAATAATACTTTTTGGGTTAAAAATTGCCTTTGCTGGAGCTGAGATTTTAATTTGCACTAAACACATTAACCCTTAGCTTGCTGGATAAAAAATTCAGCAGATGACGTGAAAAATTTTCTTACTTTTCCCACAAAATAGGATTTGACATTTCATGCAAATGGTCCCTTTATCAGACAGTTTGCATGAAATGTCAAATCCCACTTTCCAGGAAATATCAGTTTGTCATCTGCTGAATTCACCTATGGCCTGCTTACAATTACACGTACCATCAAAATTCTCTTAAATTACCTTCAGGAGTGTCACTTTATTTAGCTCTCTTGCCCATGTCAGATTTGACAGTGGTTTTGTTAAGGCTGCAGAGAATATTCAGAGATTCATCATCATCTTCATCAGTGGATTTTTGATTAACATGCAGGTGGGGGTGGTCGGGTGCGGCGAAGGTGTCGTGTATCTTACTTCACCGGGGCATCCGACTGATATTGGCTTACAGCTGGGCAAGGCCTGCTATCCTTGTAGCAGGTAAGGGTAGAGGGGGAACGTTTTATTTCTCCTGTTTCTTCACTTTCATTCCTGTTCCTCTTTCTTCCCTGTCTCTCTCTCATCTCCTCTACTAGCTCTTCTATCTCTCTTCTCCCTTCCTCTGGGAGACGACACAAAATGATCCACAAGGGTTGACTTGTTGTTAAACCTCAACACAATTTGTCAAAACATGCAGGTACAGGGGCAACATCCACATCAGTGGGCCCCCTTCCAGGTAGTTGGCTTGCTGCACGTATGGCAGATCTCACACCAGATCTCCAGGTGTATCTATCATGAGGGTCGATAGCCAAGAGCTTCCACTCTCTGCAGTCCCTCTCTGTCAACTGCTTCCATGTCATCTTTTGCCTCCCAGGCCCAGGCTTTCCATCAACCTGTAGGTTAAAAGCTGTCTTGATTGCACCATTGGAGCATTCCACATGTCCCTACCAGCGGAGTCTTCTCTCCTTCAGAATGAGGTCCAGATCCTCAATGCTAAGCCGCGCAAGTAGCTCATTGGATCTGGTGACAATGTCTTGCAGCTTGACATTGCATATCTGTCTGACCATTGCCTGTCATTTCGCTGCAGATGTTGGAGGTTTGGCTTTGTCAATGGCCAAGTCTCACTGGCATGGAGCATTGCTCTCCGCACACAAGAGCTGTACACCCGGCCACGTGTCTTGAAAGAGAGGTGGTGGGAAGAAAGAACTGGTAGATTATTTTGGATATCATATGATGGGCAATGTAAGAAAAGGAACCTTATGTGATTTGCAGACAACACAGGCCCTGATTAGCCTGCACATTTATGCAGGCTGATCAGGGCCTTTGTTGTCCTCTTACAGAATCAATGGATATTGTAGTATATGTCGACAAACAGAAAATGCTTACATCAATCTGCGCAAATGCGAATGCTGATCTGGATCTTTGCTGCTCCCATATGGCATAAAGGCCTATTTCACACATTGCACATCATATACATGCATAACTTAAATATTTTGGACACCATAACGCCTTACCATACTTGTTCCGAAATTTCAGCAAGTCAATTTATTCCTGTTGATGAGTCTAAAAATACTGCTGATGTTAAACCCTGATCAGGCACTACACTGCAGTGTCTAATCTACTGAATTAGTTTTGTTCATGGATATTTGTATATACATGTACCTTGTATACACCAGTGCATGAGATCTCTACTCTGCCTTATGTTTCTCTTTGCAGAGAAAACCTTCTCAGAGAAGGATATTGTGTGGGTAAAATGGAAGAACTGGCCATATTTCCCGGCTATGGTACGTAGTAACAGAACTTTTTCAAAATACACCTTTTTCAAAACAGTAGACTTATCCAGATGATGGAAGATCATATATAAAAACAGGTTTTATCCCTGAATGTTAAACTTACTTACCATATTTGACCTAATTACTGCACATACCCCTATATGTGCACAGTCAAGCGATTCCGTAGTCTTCAGAATGCAGCCAGTGTACTTTTTGTCTACTTCTTCATAAAGGCATATGTTGTGGGTATCCATTTGAATTACATTGACTTGTCAATGCAATTCAAATGAGTACCCACAACATATGCTTTTATAAAGAAAAACACAAGAACATCGCATAAGCATCATTACATAAGTCCTTTGCCGCTCGTTTTTTAAGTGTACCCTGAGTATAGATGGATACTTATTTTACCACAGGTTTTCCCAGTAATTTTGAAAAATCTAAGTGCACGGTGCGGCGTTTAGGTCGAATACGGTATCTGCTCCTGTTCCTAGGTTATATTCATGTATAAAATTATAATTATAACCTTTTATTTACCAATCTCGGGCAAATTCAACAGGTGACAAAGTGATGATATTTTTCTTATTTTTTTCCAGAAAATAGGCTTTGAGATTTCATGCAAATTGCCCCTTCAAGGAGACAATTAGCATGAAATATCAAAGCCTATTTTCCGGAAAGAATAAGAAAAATGTTTTGATGTGTCATCTGCTGAAATTTTTACCATACATGCTAAGCATTAAATGACCTCTGAAATGTATGGGCCAATTTTCACCAAATTTAATTTGAAGCCTTCTGTCAATTGAGACTTCGTTCAAATGGTCACACTCCACTAACCAAGGTGGTTGCTATGCCCATATGTAGTAAAAACCATAGGGAGAATGTTTGGTCTAATTCCAGATTTCCCTGCTGTATTTATTCTTATAATTACTTCTACAGCTGAGAGAAAGTTCATTATTATCAATTATTAATATAAGGAGGGTGGGGGTGGGGGCTTAAGCTATCTGTATGGGTTCCCAACCCTCGCCTTCAGCTTCCATAGTGGTAAAAACATATACTTGTTCAGTCGGCTTGGGGGTCTGTTTCCTTAGCTATTGTTATTTAAGAAATAGATCAGCTCTAGCAGTGATTTGTTGAGTAATAAATCACTATTTGGACGTCATTTGTAAAGCAGATCAAATCACGAGCATGGAGCGTGAGTGATTTATCTTACAACTGACAGACAAACTGTGATTTATTACTCAACAAATCACGCACAAGAGTTGATCTGTTTCAATTCTAACACATAGAAAACAACAAAAAAGTAATTGTATCCTTCAGATTCTTTCAACTTTCGGCCATCAAATAAAGAAATCCCGCCAATAGTTTGGACTGTAACGCTGCTGTTTACATGCATTTCTTACATTGTTGATGCGAGAAAAACGATGGTACCCTGTCTAACATTGTGGAAATAAAGACTGATGTCAGCAAAGTGTCAAAATGACATTGGAACTGCGTGAGATAGTGTAGCAGGCTTCCGCCCAGTGATTTGTTGAAGAATAAATCACGGGTTTTCACCATTGCCTGTATAGGCATGCCGTGTTAGAATACTTTTTAATATAGGGAGAATATTTCCATAGCTCCAGATAAGAGGGACATCTTGAAGAATATTTTTCTACTTTCTCCTTGAAACATGTTTTGGGTACTCATTAGAATTCCTGATTTTGTTTTGTGTTGAGGTTTTACGGCCCAGTCAACCCAATGGGGTCATGTCTAGCGCGGTCAGTTTACCTAACCACACGTTTACTGGGCAGGCTTAGTCCTCTAAGCGGTTAACCAGTATTGTGCACATTCTTTCGCCAGAAACTGACAACTGCCCTTCTTGAATCAGCGGAAGGGAGAGAATGACCGTAGAAAATATTTCATGATCAATCTCCACGAAAGAATGTTGCCGACCTCGGCGGGGGTTGAACCTGCGACCTCCTGGTCTCCAGTTGGACGGTGCATCCAACTGAGCCACCGAGGCCAAATTCCTGAGCAGGTTGCTTTAATGAGTACCCACAACATAAGTTTTCATGGAGAAAAAATATGTTTTGGTTGAAATAAGTGCTTTATATAATGCTATCTAATTCTCTCAAAATACCCTCTGAGCAGAATCTGTATTAAGGAGAAAAAAAACATATATTATTAATATTATTTTTATTATTATTAATATGAATTTAATAGGTGCTACCTATATCCGTGCTCCAAATTATCATCACATGCTTCATAGGTGGGTTGGCCAGATCTAACTGAATTTGATTTCAGACCACGCTTGACTTCTGAATCCACTGCATGAATTGCGATACAACGTCCGTCAATAATATTTCAGTAGTTTAGAGACATTGCCTCCAAATTTGTGGGACTTTTACCCGACCCGATCACATGAATTCGGGTCCTGCTTAGTTACTAGCAGCTCTGCCATGGAGGCTTTAGGCAGCCCATATATTTCGTGGGCCCCAGTGGGCGTGGGCCATGCTTTCCAAATACCGAAAACTAGTGTATGCCGATGCTTACCTGAAATCCATTTTACTGCTTCAGGATTTTTTCTAAAGATTTTTGACTGTTTGACTGTTTGTGCGTTTTTGTTCCTTTTCGGTCTTGTTTTTCTTTTTTTGCGAGTCTACATGTTATGAAAAGCAGGAAGAAAAAAACATTAAAAATAACAACAATTTATGAACCGGTCGAACAAACACATGATTGTGTTGAAGTTTTTTTACAGATTTTCACGTGAAAAGAGCGTTAAGTCTATGTGTTATTTAAAAATCTACATCAGAGTGTATGGAATGCACTAAAGAATCATGATTAGTTTGTAAATAGATGGAGAATGGATAGAAATAAAATTCGAAGTGGAGACAAAATTCAAATGGCGGTGATCGCAAATTTTGTAGGCTGACGTCATGTCTCTTGATTCAACCCCTTGCAATTGGAATACTTGGCGTTATTGGCTGTTTTGTTGCTATTATCGGCACGGCCGCCATGTCAATAGCCTCTGCCAAATCAGGGAACGCTTATTGTTTTTCAGGATAAGCACTGAACCACCAAGCGTTTGTTGGACCATCACAGTTTTGGTCACACACATCACTGGTCACATAGTTATTAGTCTATAGTAGTGCGTCTGCACTTTGCTTTGCTTTGCTTTGCTTTGCGGTTCAGGTTGGACACACTTATTATTATTATTTTAAACAATGCTTGTTATAAATGAGTTGTTTTTTGTGTCACCTGCATAGCATGGCAGACACATAGGGATCATGTTGTCCATCCGGGTTCTTGTCAGCGTCGGTGTCGCCGGTGTCATAGTCACACTTTTAATTTCCGCTCAATAACTTTTGAAGGGATGCATTGATTGCATTCAAACTCTGCAGAATGTTATATCACAGTAAAATACAGGTCTGTTTTGGTAGTCATCCACCAAGTTTTGGCTGAGTTATGGCCATTTTTCGACTTAGTTTTTGTTGGTGTGGTTTCCGATCAATAACTTTTGCAGGGATGCATTGATTTTATTGAAAGTTTGCAGAGGGATATATCATTGTAAAATACAGGTCAAGTTCGATATTGGTAATCATCAGAAAAAAAAAATTTGGTGTTATGGCCCTTTTTCGACTTAGGTTTTGTTGGTGTGCTGATATTGGTGTCCATTCAATAACTTTTGCAGGGATGCATTGATTTTATTGAAAGTTTGCAGAAGGATATATCACTGTAAGATACAGGTCAAGTTCGATATTGGTAATCATCCGCAAATTTTGCGCAAGTTATGGCCCTTGTTCGACTTAGTTTTTATTGTTGTGTTGATAATATTGGTTTCTGCTCTATAACTTCTGCAGGGATGCATTGATTACATTGGAAGTTTGCAGAAGGATATATCATAATAAAATACAGGTCAAGTTTGATATTTGTAATCATCCTCAAAATTTTGGCAGAGTTATGGCCCATTTTTGACTTAGTTTTTGTTGTTGTATTGGTTTCCGCTCTGTTGCAGGAATGCATTGATTTCATGGGAAGTTTGCAGAAGGAAATATCATTGTAAAACGCAGGTCAAGTTCGATATTGGTAATCATCTGCGAAATTTTGGCCAAGTTATGGCCCTTTTTTGACTTAGTTTTTAATGTTGGGGTAAAATACAAGGTAAAGATATTGTTTCCCCTCAATAACTTTTGAAGGGATGCACTGATTTCATTCAAAATTTGCAGAATGGTATACCATTATAGTATAGACGTCAAGTTTGGTTTTGGTAATCATCCAAAAAATTTTGGTCGAATTATAGCTCTTAATTTGATTTATAAAGTTTAGACAGTGAGGGTTGCCTTTAGGGATAGGAGCAATTATTCTGACAAATACAGTGCTTTTTTTTTTCTTTTTTCATATTGAATGGTTGAAGCTTTGAGCAGGCAACACATCTGATTCACGGAATTCTAGTTTTTTTGTTAATTTCAGGTCAAAAAGGTCTACAAGAAGAAAAAACGTGTGACTTGTCGGGTATTTATAACAGCAGAAAAGCCGTAAGTTGACACTGATTTTAATAGTGTTCACTTAGTTTATATATTTTTAACCCATTTATGTTGAGTGGACTCTACTACCACAACTCTTTGGATGGGTCTACATGTATTTCCATTAGCAGCGTGTGTGATTAGATTTTATTATCACGGCCACAATGTTGTCACATCAGGATAAGCAAGTAACTCCCGATTGTGACATAGGCTTAATTCCCGTAGACGAGAGGCGAGAATGTACGCATTTATCAAAACTACTGCAGCTAGACAATGGGACTCTGAATTTTTAGGCTTAGAAACTGCCTTAAGTTTTACACAATACTACTACCACAACTTAGTCAAATGTCGAGCTAGAATCCAACAGCCACTTTATACTATTACTACTACATTATTATGATTACCGACCAAGCAAAGTCAGTAATAGCCTACCAAATATCTATTAGCACAATGATAAGCTCACTCAGAGGATAACAGTCAGATTGACCGTCTGCTGTAGTGGGCCTACCAAGTAACTAATAGTACAAAATGAGCTCACTCAGAGGATCACAGTCAGGTAGACCATCCGCTGTAGAGGCTATTCCGTAATGATGCGCACAAGATCGACCCTCGTCTGCTAGAATTTTGTGCCACAATAAATTTACGGTGTTATAAGTAAATTTATCCGCCAAAATTCACCAATGCATGTGATGTTACAGAAGGCTAAGTATTTTATCCCGAGACCCGTCCAGATACATTTCAAGGCCAACATCGCTCAGGTGTATGCCATCGCGCCGGTAAAAGCCAGGGGTTTTATGATCAATATCATGAATTAACGAATGGCCTCCAGACAATGCAGATATTTTTTGTCGACCAAAGTGGTTAACCCTCCGTCGTTTACCTTCGACAATGATGTCTCCCTGGACTGAATCACTCCAATGCAAGTGCTGCAATATATCGACCCATACTAAAGGAACCCCAGGGTATGCGGCTGTCAGGTAGTCTATGCCACGTCTGATCAAGTTAAATATGCGCAATACGCTTAGAGAACACAAATCATTTCCCCTAAATTGACAAAAATCACCTTTGGTGGAGACTGGAAGAGGACCCGGAGCTGTAGTGAGTGAATGAAATCCCCACAAGACATGCCCCTAATTCCGTACCAGCCAATGGACCATTATTCTGGCAAATTCAGATTCGCTCTATTTCTATCTCTTGCTCTTTTGCCTGCCCAGTAAACAATCGAGTCACCCAGAAACCATATATCTGTAGCAGAAGAAATTAAAGTTAAATAGCAAACTTGAGAAAAATTAGTTATGTTCCGATATAGCCCTGAAAAGATGAAGAGCGCCACCTGCCCATTTGCATAATAGCCTGATGTGGGACACCCTTAGCCGCAAGCTCAGTAGCTCAACCTATGCGGAAGCTATGTGATAAAATTTTACTGTTCCAAAAAGGGGAGGATAAAATACACTTGGCCAGAACTGCTGAAAACTCGCCTCTTGTAAGAGGGGCACACTCTGGTGCTGAAATAAGTAACCATCAGTCCTAGATCTTATTAAAGAATACCTCATCAAAGCACATACAGGACATAACCCCGGATCTTGTTCGCATGGGATGCTGAGGGATTCTGGTGGGACCGACTGATTGGTTTTAGAATGACGTATTGTCACTATGACTGCTTTATAACCGTGCTCAAATTTTTTATCACTGAGCTGCATAACCCTACCGCAATGCTGATAGTTTGTATATACGAGTTCACTAACTCTAAATAGACCAAAATGAGCCAATAAATATGCTGCTTGGAATAATAATGCTTCGTACTCATTATAGCACCGCAGAGGGGCTTTGCTAATTGCGCGCAAAATCTATGGTGTTATTGGTGCTCTATTGTCAGTCCGCTTTCTAGTGTGATGACAACCTTCCAGTAATTTTTTGATCACAAATATCTCTGAAGGGTCATACCAGTTATTCAGTTTATGAAAAAAGCTCAGACCTGCAATGTATGTGGAAATAGTTGACGGTGCAAAGCCATTCTCAAAGCAGTATTCCACAAAGAGGACAATCTGGTCGGCCTTAAAAGGGTATGACAATGGAAAGCCATACTGAGACAGGAAAGCCTGGAAACAAGCGACAGCATTATGGTATGTGGTAGCTGTATTGATGGCTACGCTGTTCTGCAACAAAGTTTCGGTTCCTCTTCGAAGACATTCCATAGGTATTCTGGAATTTGGGTCGGATCTGTGTCTGCTTCCGGTGCAAGCTCTTGAAATCGGTTGAAATTCTGCCGGGACAAAGAATCACAGATATTATTACGAACACCCTCGATATAAGATCTTACAACAATATTCAGTTCAAGGCACCTCATAGTCAAATGACGCAACAAGCACATAACATGCTCGGATTTAGAAGTCACAGAGTTGAGTATTTGCACTACAGCCATGTTGTCACAGTTAAATCTAATTTTCTTGTTCTTAAGGGTTTGTCCCCAAAGATGCAGAGACACCAATATCGGAAATAGCTCAAGCACCGTGATATTATCAGTTAAGCCCTTTTGTCTCCAACATTCTGGCCAAGTAGCACAAGCCCACTTACCCTGATAATAAATGCCAAACCCTAAGTCTGGACCAGCTGCGCTATCTGTGAAAAGCTCTACATCTTCGTTTGAGACCTAGAAACGGTCATTGAAGGCCGAAACTCCATTATGAGCCCTGAAAAACTGTAACCACATCTCCAAATCTGCTCCGATTGATTTATTGACCTACAGATGGTGATGCGGATCGGTCAAGCCACAAACTGAATTAATAAGCTGCCTACAGAAAGGCCTACCAGGGATAATTGCTCGGCAACAGAAATTCAGTGATCCTATCAAAGATTGCATTTTCTTAAGTGACTGCTTCTCTTTTGCCAGAACCATTTCAATTTTCTCAATCACCTCGACTACTTTTACCCTCGGGATACGAACCACCATATTCAGTGAATCTGGCTCAAGGCCCAAGAAACACAATACTTCAGCTGGGCCCTCAGTCTTCTCTTCAGCTAAAGGCACAGACAACTCCTGCAAACATGACCTGAATGTCAGCATTAATTCCCTACAGCCAAGATATGATTTATGACCACCAAGATAATCGTCCAAGTAATGCAAATGCCTGGCGTCAGAATCCATACGTCTCATCACCGCAAACTCCAAAAATGTAGCAAACCTCTCGAAAGTCCTACAACTTATTAAGCACCCAAAGGGAAGAGCTTTCTCAATGTATTATTTTCCATTAAACTTGAAGCCAAGAAGCTCAAAATCTTTTCTGCTCACCGGCATAAGATGAAAAGCATTTTTCAAGTCCATTTTTAGCTCGCTGGGACTATGTTCCAGGAGAGCTTATGTTGTCAGCCAGGTGTTGGCGTCAGCATCTGTCGGTGTCCGTGTCGGCGTCCGCGTTAGCACAATGTTAAAGTTTTCAAATGTGTGCATAGTTTTTTAACTGTTTAAGGTACTGCTTTCATATTTGGCCTACACCTGCTTTAGGGTAAGACCTTTCAATAGCATACATTCCCATCCCCAAAATGGACTCTTTATGTAGGTCAAGGTCAGTTCTTACTTTGTCTTTTACATCCATGTTTAAGTTTTGAGTGAAGTTTTGAAAAGTGTACATAACTGCTGAAGTATTCAAGATAGAGCTCTAATATTTGGCCCACACCAGCCTTAGGGTTAGACCTTTCAATAACACACACCTCTTTCCTCAATTTGACCTTCTGCCTAGGTCAAGGTCAGGTCATACTTTGTCATTTGAACCCATGTTCGAGTTCTGCGTTTAAGTTTTGAAAAGTGTTTGTAACTGCTGAAGTATTCTAGATACCGCTTTAATATTTAGCCCACACCAACATTAGGGTAAGACCTTTCAATAGCACAGACTTTTCCTCAGTTTGACCTTCTGCCAAGGTAAGGTCGTGTTATACTTCGTCATTTAAACCCATGTTTGAGTTTTGTGTTTAAGTTTTGAAAAGTGTTCGTAACTGCTAAAGTATTCAAGATGCTGCTTTAATGTTTGGCCTACACCTACCTTAGGGTAAGACCTTTCAATAGTACACACCCCTTCCTCAGTTTGACCCTCTGCCTAGGTCAAGATCAGGTCATACTTTGTCATTTATACCTGTGTTTAGGTTTTGAAAAGTGTACATGGCTGCTGAAGTATGTAAGATATAGCTTTCATGTTTCATCCACACCAACCTAAGGGAAGATGTTTCAATGGCATATACCCTGTCCCTCAGTTTGACATTCTTCCGACATCAAAGTCAGATCATACTCTGTCATTTAATCTTTAATATTTAAAGATTGTTTTCTTATCGGATCAGCCCTTTCCGGCGAGCTGCATTGTCTTCTGACAGCTCTTGTAAAGAGCTTGCAATTAGGCCCCAGGTCCTGCCTCATCAAAACTTGTATATTGGACTGAGCAAATATTAGGGTCAATGAAGTCATTGACTGAAAAACCCTGTGAATATGACAGGTGGTGAATTAGCCTGTACTCACCCGGAGTTCTTTTAGAAACCAAAAAAGGTAAGAGAAAAGTCCAGGGAGTGCCACAATCACAAACCGCAGCCCTTCCCAGACCCCAAGAGGAAGAGGAAACCGACAAATCTAAACAAGCACAAACCAAACAAACGTACGAAAAGCACTAAGATTAGCTCTCTCTTCCCCAAGCGAGGTAATCGCAATACTAAAAGGACTGAAAAACACAAGAACAAAATGACACACGGAAAGACATACAACAAATCGCCTCGTAGAATAAACCACAAAGCAACAAAGAGTAAGACTAACATCGGGACCACCGCCTTAGAACTGTCGGTAGAACAAACCACCGGGGGGGTTTAAAGCACTTTTACAGCTAGCCAACTTCACCCTGGGTCCCAATGCTACTCTTAGTACAGAAATGCATAAAAATTCGGTTCGCATAAAGGCTCCCAGCTCAGTCAATGCATCAAAGCGAAAACATAAAAATCAAATTAATCACTATAATAAACAAAGACGAGTACTCATGGCTAATTCTACTGTTTGCCAGAGTAAATGAAAACCAATAGTTGAACCACGGCGGGCCAAGCCATAGACATATCGTCAAGCCCCAACCCACTGGTTAAAGTTTTACGACCCACTGGTTAAAGCCTATAGGTGAAATTCTTAGAGAATCAATAGGCCGTTCCAGAAAAGGACCAGCCACTCGACCAGCTAGAATTTCTTTGTTAATTTTATCCTGTACAATATGCGGGGATTCCAAAGCAGACCTAAGATTCCTGGCTTCATATGCTATGCGAGGACCCTCGTAATGCAGAGTGAAACCATTTCTGAAACCATCTAACAAATATTCTCTATCCTTGCTGTTGTAGAATCCAAGTTCTAATTCCAACGTCCCCAGGTCAACAGGGGATTTTGCTAAACTTGAAATATACTGATTAGAAGGTTCACTGACTGATTCCCCTTCCAAAACTGCCACGAGCCCTAAAGCCTCTAACCCGCAGGTATCTGAAGCCTGATCTAATAAAGGTCCCTCGAAAAGGCGTCACATTGGACTGTGCCTGATGGGGTGGTGAGTTATGCTGCTTGTTATGACATGAAGCGGCCCCATGTTGTAAGGACCCACAGCTGGAACAAAAATGAGGAAATCTACAGTAGAGCCAGTGACAAGCACCCTTATTGAAGTCATTACAATAGTATGATTTTTCTCTGCTGCACCGCCAGCTGATTGACTGATTGGGTCAGCAGCTCTGATCTGCATACAATGCCACCATAAGTCATTGTTGATGACTGACCAGGAGGAGGGGTAATTTGCCTGGCGAATTCTGAACTGTTCATCATAATCCCTCCAGCAGAAAGAGCCTCTCTGTTTTGATGCAGCCTCTCTAATCAGGAACATATAATGCATAAGCTCAATTGCCTTATCCTGTAGGGCTGTCAAAAAGACAGATGTGTAAATCAAGAAAGCATCAGTCCATTTCTCTATTGACTGAATTTTTTCCTTACAGATTTTAGTTGTCATTTCAATTCCCCCTTCAGAATTTAGCTGCATTACAGAAATCCTCGAGCTCCATCCCCCCTTTCAGAAGGAGGGCTAAATTTATATATTCACCCGTACATATCTGCTGCTGCAGTGACTTTGGGACGTGAAGGAAGATTGAGTCGTTAATGCACCTCAGCGTGTTTATGCCTTGCCCTTGCACGGACAGTGGATGATTTATATATTGCAGCAGGTGTGGGAGGGATTGAGAGCTGGTGGCTGGGGCGTGCAGGGTGGTTTGAGTAGTATGTGATAATGGGAGATGTGCTTGTATGCCCGATGTGGATGAAAAATTTACCAATGAAGCGCCTGAGTCATCGACAATATTCGGTTGTTGCGTGGCCAATTGAGGCTGACCTAACTGCAATGAATGACCAAATGACGCAGCCTGGTTTGAATCGGCAGTATCCCGAGGCAATTCCTCTTGTTCAGATGCCCTTAGAATTGCTTCAAAATCCACGATCCCATTACCTGATGTCTCCTTGTCACTTGAGTTTGACGATAATGCCTGCCGTTTTGCTGTCTCCGCCTTCTTAGATGTGCCTTTCCGTCTACTACGGTCCTTACCCCGCATGATGGCACGGTATATTTAAGTGTTTTTTTTTTTTGAGGATTTAAAGTGAGACGTTAAGGTTTTGCTGTGGTTTAAAATGGCAACTGGAATGGAAAGGTCGTGAGCTGTACGGAAAAGGCCGAGTATTTCCGCAGGAACGGCAAAAGCCAATTACCTCCGTAAATACGAGATTCACACCCATTACATTCGGCCTATATACTATGTGCAAATATTACGTGTAAACAGCTGATGTCGATCATTTTACCCACTCCCAGAAGAAAGAGGTTGCTAACCTGAATAAAAACGATTATTACCAAAGCAATAATCAGTATTATTTCAATGTTTTATAGATATTCCTATAGTCAATCGAAACAGTGTAGACTGATCAGACACTACATTCTTTGGCATCTGATCAGTGTCTGCCCTGTTTGCCATTTGCCCTTTTGGGGGTCTCGAAATGGGTTAAGGTCTTTTGTTTGGTGCAGTCATAACTGTTTCATGGCCTGGAGATTCTTCAAAGCTGCAGAACAGTCCCCTAAATCTTACATACATTTTATAAATGAGCCAGCACATGACAAAAGCTAAAGAAATGGCATGTGCGCCCGGTGAAGACTCAGATCAGCCTGGGCATCTGCCCAGTCTGATTAGAGTCTTAGTTGTGCACCCAATGGGTGTTTTGCAGGTTTTGTCGTGGGCTTGCTCAAATTATACATAGATGAAGATAAGGGGATGATTGTATGAATAATTATTCCTATTAGAAGAACACTAAAGATGATTCAGTTTTATCTTCCTCTGACTTAAAATCTGGATTATTTTTTATAATTCAAAAAGTACTAACACTTGCTTCATGAACTTTTGCTTATGAATAGAGGGCAAACTAATTACACCACAACCTCTTTATAACACTATTGTTTGGGTCCATAGCATAAACCGTGTTAGCTAAACAAATTTGTTATATCCAAACAAAAATGTATAGATTATATTGAAAAATGACCATTTATGGTCATTTTTCAATATAATCTATACATATTGGGATCCATCTTTGAACTGTATTATATCCAAAACTGTGTTATAACGAACCGTGTTATAAAGATGTTGTGGTGTATGTGTTATACTGTAACTTGAACCATTTGTGTATATTAATCATGTAACATTTGTAAAACCATACCCAAGTACATTTACATGTATTTGCTAGACTTTCTGAGACAGTGGAAACTAGTTTGACACTGTTGATGTGTGTAGCCTGATTTAAACTTTAGCATTCTGAGTGGAGTGGCTATTATATATCATCAGTGAATATTGTTTGTAAATGGGATATCAAGTGCAAGTGTGTCAGAGGAGTATTTGGTGATAATTTTAGGACAATATTCCCCCATAAACACATATGTTGCATGGCACTTCTATGAGTACCCACAACATATGTATGTTTTTATGGAGAAATGGATAATTATCCCAGAATTATCCCTAAATACTCCATCTTAACAGGTCCTCTGGCATGTGTCTTTAATAATCCCAGCTTGGAACAGTATTCATCAGCATTGTTTCAGTATCCATTCACTAGTATTCAGTATCCATACTTTGTCATTTTTCAGGTGGACTGTAAGCATAAGTACAGTTGGAAAGAGGATTTGGCATTACTTTGATGACACTAGGAAAGAAGAGATTATTGTAAGTTTTTTTTATGCCCCAGTCATTTTCAGTGGGGGAGCATATAGTATCACTGCTGTCAGTACGTACGTCTGTCCCATCTGTAACACAAATGGTTTCCGTTCACTATCTTTTGAAAATATTGGTGTATTGGATTGAAATTTATACTCAGGTATATAATTATAAAATGTAGGGCAAGTTCGATTTAGGGTAAAATCCACCAATTATTTTGGGAGTTATGGCCCTTTTTCAACTTCGAAAAAATTTTCAGCTTTGAAAAATGGTTTCCGTTCGATGTTTTTTGAAAAGATAAGTGTATTGGATTCAAACTTTACACAGGTATATAATCATAAAATGTAGGTCAAGTTCAATTTAGGGTAAAATCTACCAATTATTTTGGGAGTTATGGCCCTTTTTCAACTTTGAAAAATGGTTTTCTGTTCCATAACTTTTTAAAAGATTAGTATATTGGATTCATATTTTATACATGAGCATATAATTATAAAATATAGGTCAGGTTCGATTTAGGGTAAAATCCACCAATTGTTTTTGGAGTTATGGCTCTTTTTCAACGTTGAAAAATAGTTGAAAAATGGTTTCTGTTCGATATCTTTTGAAAAGATTAGTGTTTTGGATTCAAATTTTATACCCGGATATATAATCATAAAATGTAGGTCAAGTTTGATTTAGGGTAAAATCCACCAATTATTTTGGGTGTTTTCAACTTTGAAAAAAGGTTTCCGTTCCATAACTTTTGAAAAGGTTAGTGAACTGGATTCATATTTTATCCACGAGCATATAATTATTATAGGTCAAGTTCGATTTAGGGTAAAACCCACCAATTATGTTTGGAGTTTTGGCCCTTTTTCAACGTTGAAAAATAGTTTCCGTTTGATATCTTTTGAAAGCGTTACTGTATTGGATTCATATTTAATACACAGGTATATAATCATAAAAAAGAGGTCAAGCTTGATTTAGGGTAAAATCCACCCATTATTATGGGAGTTATGGCCCTTTTTCACCTTCAAAAAATGTTTCCCTTTCAATATTTTTTTAAAAAAGATTGGTGTATTGGATTCATGTTTTATACACAGATATATAATTATAGAATATAGGTCAAGTTCGATAAGGGTAAAATCTGCCAATTATTATGAGAGTTATGGCCTTTTTTCAACTTCATCTTTTGCAAACTGCCTGCGTGTGCATGAGGATGGCCCTGAGCAGGGGCACCTGTGTCATATTGACACATTTCTAGTTTTTAAACTCATATGCAGGAAAATAAAGGAAAATTAATATTAGACCAAGTATCGGTATTGCTGTTAGCATTAGCAGAGGCTGAAGGTTTAAGTTCAGTGGAGTAAATGTCCTAAAATCATGAACACTTTAAATAGTTAGTACATGTTTTTTGCTTAAATTTTGTCGTTTTTCTTTTATGCGTTAGTCAGACACTGATCAGACTCCTCCTGAATGGGATCTTGCTCTCTTTTTAGAGCAGACCTTTTTCAGAATGGAGGCAAACAACCAGTTTTGACAAAATTAACCTCCTTTGAAAATGTGTCCATTCCCCATATGTTAACTATTTGCATGCTGGGTAATTTTGCATGCGTTTTTATCATCTGTGAATCTATTTTGAAATTAACTTTTTCAAATAATCTTTCAGTAATACCATCAGAGTGTCAAACATTTTGGATCCAGATTGGGCCTGATGTTTTGTTAGGCCTGATCTGGGTCCAAACTGTTAGCAAAGGTTATCAACAGACAACAAAAGTTGCCACTAGCAGGGAAATAGTTAACCCTTGTCATGGTGAACCCAGATATACCCTGCTTTTGCAAATAGTATAGATCCAGATCTAAGATTACCAACTGATCTGGATCTGCACTGTTTGCCATTAAGTATATGAATTTATAGCAACAATCCAGATCAAGCAATTTCATTGGCTGAAAATTAGAAATGGGTGTAGCATCTTAATTTATTCAGCACGACAAGGGTTAATACATGACTGATGTTAGATACTGGTCTAATATTTAACACAATATCACCCTGGTAAAAGTTTTCTGAACTTTCATATCTGCTGAATGTCTGAAAGTATTAAGTTGATACTTCTTCTGATGTCAGACACTGGTCTTAGGTTTTAGTTGGTATAACACCCACCCATTAATGATCCTGAGGTTAAGTTCACAAAGTTTTAAAGAAATTATTGTTAAACTTTGATTAAAGTTCTCTGAAGAGCCACATCTCCTAAATGCCCAGATGTACTAAGTTGATACTTCGACTGATGTTAGGTACTAATCTAAAAATTTAAACATCTCTATCTCCACAAAAGTGCTTGAGGTCAGGGTCACTGATGTTGAAATGTCCGAACATCCATATCTTGCAAGTTTGGGTGTATTATGTCAGTTTGATACTGATTTGATGATGTTTTATTTGGTACAAGCCTCACTCTTTCAATGTTCTTGAAATCATGAACTTGGAAATTTTGCATTACTGTTTGATTCTAAGCATTCAGGCACCTTAACTCTTTACCATACTTGTTCTAAAATTTGAACAAGTACAATTTACGACCCAATATTATGTCTAAAAATTACCGGATAAGTGGCAAGCAGTGTAGACCCTGATGAGATGATACATTCTGGGGCATCTCATCTGGGTCTACACTGTTTGCTCAGGCCTGTCTGTCAAATGCGGTAAATATTTTGTTAAAGTTTTTTATCTTCAGGTAAAGGTTATGGACTTTGCAATTTTATGTTAGATGAAAGTAAAAATTTTGGTTAATGTTCATTTTAGCCTGGAGATCCCCAAAAGGGTAATTGGCAAACAGTGCAGACCCAGATCAGATGTCATACAATAGGCATGTGATCAGGGTCTCCACTGTTTGCAAATAGTTTAGCCATTTCATTTCTAGGAATATCTACATCACATAGTCTGACATACCTCAAATTGGAATTGAACTATTCCAATTTACAATATATTGTGTGGGGGAGTTTTTTCAATCTAAAATGGGTTAAGGTTCCTCAACCCTATTAACATAGACCGTTTGCCCACACAAATTTTTACATTCATCTAATCAGAGCCCAATTGGAAGATTATTTTGAACTCAGATTTGGATATCATATGTGGTGTTGGTCTATCCATAAAGAGTCTGAACAAAATAAGAGAACATCACATTAGAAGCATTTGTGTCGAAAAGTATGTCAGTGCACATGTTCAAACTCTTTTTAGTTGAGAAATGTTTTGAAACATACCCTAACTGTACTGGAGATAATCATAGCTTCATTACATAATAAACTATCATATATTTGTCATAGAGTATAGGTATATGACTCGCTTTTACTGCCTTGCGGTACAAGCTAGCTTTTATAGCGATGTGGTAGAGTGCAGGACTTTTAATCCAGCGGACAAGTTTCAATCCCCGGTGGAGGAAAAATGTGATTTGCATTTTTTCACCTGTTACATATGAAACATGTACACATTAGGAAATCAGAATGTTACACATTATTTCTAGATGGTAGCACATTATTTAAGAAGCAAGTATTCCATCTGGCCTTCAGTCTTTTAGGTGTGCAAGCCAATAGAGACTCACCATGTCAAAATCAACTCAAAGATACACATACCCAACAAAGACTGTCCAGTCTAGCTAGGGTCTTTGCTGTGGGCTCATTGGATTAACAAACATACAAGGTTTCTTTGTGCTGATAGTGAAGACTCTAATCAGACTGGGGGTTGCAAATATAGGCTGATCTGAGTCGTTCGCTAGGAACAAAAATCATTATGTTATTTTCATCATGCTGTGGCTCAATTAAGAAGTAAAAGGGTTTAAATTTGTTGTTACTGAGATAGCATGAATTGGGTAGATTCTGTTAAATAGTGACATGTGACTTCCTGTTCTATATAGATCTTGATCATCCAGGCGCTTTATGCAAGTTGGGTAAAAACACAGGTAAATCCCTATTTCATCCTATGCCTTATGGTACAATTTTATTTCACCATATCTTAAACTCTACTGCAGATTTTTCAATGAAACTTTCAGCATGTATTTGAAATATGATATTCTCTGGATAAATGAAATATTTAGACAAGATCACACATTTGAAAGACGATATCATTGATGGAAATGTCAAGATATATTAGGCACTTTTTAATAAGCACCTGGCAGTGTTTTCATTTAGTATATAAGTGCAGCTCTTCACCTGGAAACAACATTTGGTCCCAATACAAGACATTAAACACAGATTACTAAACAAGAGAATACCGAGGTTGTGCAATTTCCTTCTTTACAGAAAAGCATATTCCTTCTGTTCATAATTTTGAATTCCAGCTGAAAGTCAACCTCAAAATTTGCAGAATTTTGATTATTAATTACTCCCAGTGGTTGCATTTTAGTTGCATGATCCCCTGTCCTGCATTTACAGAATTGAGAATAGCTTGTTAAGGGCAATTAATATTATTGTTTGGCATGTTTTCTCTGTATTCAAACAGCAAAGGCTCTTTTGCGGCTGTGCGGGTGGGCAGGCTTGTCCAAGCCTTTGCTGGTCACATAAGTTATAAGAACCATCATTTCACAAGCTGGATTTTATTGGTGACCCCAAGCTTCAGCCTGCCTTTGGGTTATATTGCTTGAAAAAAGGGGTAAACAAAAACACTTTGGTTTATTAGTCACAAGTTCAGCTATCCATATTGGCAGATGGAGAAAGCTATCAACATTTGAGCCAAAACATGACAAAACAAACAAAATTACTATGTGCCTAGCGAAGCCGACTCAGATCAGCTTGGGCATCCTCCCAGTATGATCAGTCTTGGCTATCAGCATGAAGAAACCATGGATCCTAAGATACCCATTGAGCACATGAAGTGAAAACTCTGATCAGACTAGCCGGATTCACAGGCTAATCTGAATCTCCGTTGGGCGCACTGTTTTGTTAGCTCGCCTGTACGAAGTACAAGGAGAGCTATTGTAGTCACCCCGGTCGTCCACGTTTGCGTTTGCGTTTGCGTTTGCATTTGCGTTTGCGTTCCCGTTCCCGTCACACTGCGTTAAAGTTTTTCAAATGCTTATATCTCAACAGTCACTCCTCACAGAGGCATCAAATTTGGAACTTAGGTACCTTGGAGGGTCTTCTGAGATTCCAAGAGAATAAACCCCTGGGTTCATGCCCCTGGGTGGGGCTAGGGGTCAGAATTTAGGACACCTTTGTAATACTGTGTTAAAGTTTTTCAAATTCTTATATCTTGACTTTCACTCCTCATAGAGCATTCATATTTAGAATTTGGGTACCTGGACGAGTCTTCTGAGATTCCAAAAGAACATACCCCTGGGTTCATACCTCAGGGTGGGCCTTGGGGTGGGGCTAGGGGTCAAAATCTAGGACACATTTGTAAAATCTTATATGCCTACAGGTTATAGACACAACTGGTTATACATCAGCTAACTATGTGACATCGGTTTAAGTGTAAGAGAGTGAAGGTCATTGTGACCTACATTTTACGGTCCAGGTCACCTAGATTTCACGGTCCAGTGATTTTGCCTTATATCTTGAATACTATTTGTTGGATAAATGTTACACCTGGGATATTACTTACATGTGACCCTATGAATGACCACTTACTATATCTAGGTCATTGTGACCTATATTTCATGGTTCAGTGATTTTGCCTTATATCTTGAATACTATTTGTTGGTTAAATGTCACACCTGGGATATTACTTCCATGTGACCCAATGAATGACCACTTACTATATCTAGGTCATTGTGACCTATATTTCATGGTTCAGTGATTTTGCCTTATATCTTGAATACTATTTGTTGGATAAATGTCACACCTGGGATATTAGTTCCATGTGACCCAATGAATGACCACTTACTATATCTAGGTCATTGTGACCTATATTTCATGGTTCAGTGATTTTGCCTTATATCTTGAATACTATTTGTTGGATAAATGTCACACCTGGGATATTACTTCCATGTGACCCAATGAATGACCACTTACTATATCTAGGTCATTGTGACCTATATTTCATGGTTCAGTGATTTTGCCTTATATCTTGAATACTATTTGTTGGATAAATGTCACACCTGGGATATTAGTTCCTTGTGACCTGATTATTGACGTCAAAATATATCTCTGTTGGTGTGACCTATATTTCATGGTTCAGTGATTTTGCCTTATATCTTTAATACTATTTGTTGGATAAATGTCACACCTGGGATATTAGTTCCATGTGACCCAATGAATGACCACTTACTATATCTAGGTCATTATGACCTATATTTCATGCTTAAGTGATTTTGCCTTTTATTTTTATTACTATTTCATGGAGAATTGTCATACCTGGATTATTATATCTATGTGACAAAATGATTTACATACAAATACATCTAGGTCAGTGTGACCTATATTATATGGTTGAATGATTTCGCCATATAACTTGAAAATTATTTCATAGATTATTTCATTTTGATTTTCTTAATGATAAAAATGTTACAATATAAAATGTACCCAGCAGGCGAGCTACGCTGTCCTACGACAGCTCTTGTGGATTTTGCCAAGTGGCTCATTTCATCAGTGTACCCTAAGCTACCCGTTGAGTGCATGTAGCAAAGGCCATGATCAGAATGATCGGCTGCACAGGCTGATGCTACTGTGCATATGCGTCATTTTCTTGGTTTTGTCATGTTGTGGCCCACTAATGACCAGTGTACATTTTGACAGCTGTTCTTTACAGCATTAGGATACACAGTTTGTACAATTAGCCTTTGCTTTAGTGATTTTCAACTGGGTCAGAGGGTTAGTTCAAAAGATTACTTGCACAAAACTTAAATAACAAGGGATTTTAACCAAACTTGCTATATATATTGACATTAAGGAGATCTGATATGGAATTGCAAATGGGCAAATTTCATCAAATTTTTACGGTTATCTGCCCGAGACACACCCATATTTTCGTTTCCGGACGATAACTTGAGGACAAGGCCTTTTAACCAAACTTGCTATATGCATTGATATTATCAAGATCTGGTTTAGGATTACTATCTGTCCATTGATATTATCAAGATCTGGTTTAGGATTGTTATTTGTCCCTCCGTAATTTTCTTTCCAGTCATTGTTCGCAATGATAACTTTAATACATAAACAAACAATTGCTATGGCGGGGTATTATGCTTGCGGTGCTTATATTTAATATGTCATATGTTTGTAGAAAGCCTCTGAAGAATTGGACCCAGACATGAAGTCACTGTTCAAGGAATCCATGTCAAATCTTGACGCCTTCCTCACCAAAAAAGCCCTTGGTCAGATCAAGGATGACTTCTCTTTCTTTGAAGAAGGTGAGTACAGTAAAACTGACATAGGTACCATAAAATGCCGGCCTCGGTGGCTCAGTTAGATGCGCCTTCCGGTCACGGGTTCAACCCCCACCGAGGCCGGCAGCATTCTTGCGTAGAGATTGATCATGAAATATTATCTACGGTCAATCTCTCCCTTCCGCTGATTCAAGAAGGCCAGTTGTCAGTTTCTGGCGAAAGAATGTGCAGAATTAAAACTGGTTAACCATTTAGAGGACTAAGCCTGCCAAGTAAACATGTGGTTAGGTAAAATGACCACGCTCGACATGACCCCATTGGGTTAACTGGGGCGTAAAACCTCAACACAAACAAGGTACCATAAAAATCAGCTTGTAAGGTGATATGTTTGTAAGACGAGGCTGTTTTTAGACACTTCCAAGGCAGGATTTTGTTTTTACTTAAATATAAGACATGCTAAAAATATTGCTGATTCCATGGAAAAATTTCCTGCTGCTCAGAAATCAAGACATCAGGGATGATTAATCAGTTTTGCAAGTGAATTTGTCACAGATCGGAAATTAAAAATGTTCAATACTACTTGCATGCATGCATAAATGTCATCCTTTTCTCCTGTTTGCAAATTCTGCAAAATATCTTCCTCCCTACTGGTATTTTTCTCCAGTTCATCATGAGTATTGTTTATCTGTCTTTGTTGCCATTTTGTTATTTTTATACATGAGAGACAGCTCTAACCACCATTAACTTCACCAACAAAAGTACCGTGCCTCTTATGCAATTGATCAAAACAGTGCCCCACACATCCTCGCAATCAAGTGAGAATTTATGTAATTTGTAAAAGTGATTCTGCAGAGCTCAAACTCTAATCGGAATTCCAATATTTTTAAGAGTAGGCTGATCTGTGTCTCTGTATTTTACACAGGCAATAAGGTACAATTTTCCATGTCGCTATGACATCTGTATCTTTATTATTGATCCTTTACTTCAAGGTTAAGTAAAAAGATGTTAAAACCTGGCATTAGCTTACTTCTGTTGATGAATCGTGACCACTTATTTCAAAGTACCGACATAGACTGGTCTGTCTGATTACCTATCTATAAGGATGGACCGTCCCGGAAAATTGTTTGTGCAGGTGATCATTAAATACTGAAGCCAAAAAAGGTACGATACCAATTATAAAAATAGGGCAAAGCATCACATCTGTTTTTTCCGATCAGGACCTACATAGTTTGCTTGACAGAGTTCGCAGGGCCTAGAAACAGTGGGCCTTTTCAAACATTCTTATGAGCAGGCTGGTCCTGGTTATCATATCTTGCCCAAGTTGTAAGTTACTACAGTCAAACCTCGATAGCTCGAACACCGATGGTTCGTTTACCATAGCTAATTCGAACTCGTTTTGTGAGTCCCTACGAAATTCTTCCGATAGCTTAATAAAACAATTTAAGGAAATTTTCTTATTTTATCAAAAAATTGTATGTTGTGTGTACTCATTAGAATCGCCTCTTCGAGGCGATTCTAATGAGTACACTAAACATACAATTATTGTGTAAAAGATCGATAGATTTCCCAGCATTAGCGATATTTGCTTCCCGACCTGGCGCCATGATTACGCTTCATTGGCTCAAACTACCCATGACTCGAACACTTTTCCATGGTCCCAAAGGTGTTCGAGCCATTGAAGTTCGACTGTACTTTGCATTTCATGAATCTACATATTAGTTAGTCCTATGCTAAGTTATATATAGACATGCTTACAATAAATGTTCAGGCAAGTAAAAGAGTACTTTATCACAAATGCAAAAATTGCAAATCCAGATTAGTCTGTGCATCTGCAGGGTCTGACAAGAGTCTATTTTGTTTATTTATTTATTTTAAAGATGTTACAAGGCTGGATATTCTTTATATTCAATATTAGCTGTTTGTTTGTTGTTGTTTTTTTCTGAGTAGCCTGCGCAGCTGATCGGGTCACGTGTATTTCATATGAACAAAATAAGATCCCTTTTTTATTTTCATTGTTCAAACTTCTAGTAACACCAGTTAATTTGAAAGAAATTATAAAAGTCATTGATTCATTTATTGCCAGATTTGTTTGTTCACACATCAGTCATGTGGTCACTTTGGGAGTATGCCCCAGGCAAGCATATGTGTAATTGAAATAGTTAAATCCATTTCTTTCATCTAATTCTCTTACCTGTTTTACCCAATGGACTGATCTGGAAAGTCTGTGTAATTATTTCCGGTGCCCATTGTTAGGAAAGAAAATGTCTTTTCGATACATATCTATGTTTTAGTGTTGAATTTTTGGGAATAGATAAAACATTCTAGAACTACTTTTTAACTTACTTTTGTGTTTTTAATGAGTCTGGATAAGAAAATTTCTGTCAAGGGAACAAAGGAAGTTTCAAAGGTAAACATTATTAATGCCTTCTACTGGCATTGATATTTGGCAGTTTTCATGACCAGACTTTGCTAAAATACCAATATGGCTGAAGACCTTGTTTATTAGACCGGTGAATTTTCTGAAGCATTTTTCCGTAAAAAATCTCTGTCCTATAACCGAATTAGTACGATATGTTTGTTTGCCCTACTGTAGCATTAGTGAACATCATTCTGTGTCAAAGTGTTTGTCTCGAAAGTTTTAATACTTTTATTATCAAGGCCTGTTGATGGATTGGCACTGACTGGGGATATATGTGACACACTAGTCCTTTTTTCCAGTTTTATCTGCACTTTATTGCATGCAAATCAGCTCAGTACTTAGCTAGATATGAATAGTTATCATCATCATCATAATCGGATTTTTGATTAACGTGCAGGTACAGGGGCAACTTCAACATCAGTGGGCCCCTTTCCAGATAGCTGACTTGCTGCAAGCATGGCAGATCTCACTGAAATGCTGCAAAATTGTTGTCACTAATAGGCTTACTTAGTTTTATCCCAGGTATATTTTAAAATGCTTCACTGCACTTGAATGGTGTGTTGAATAGCTAACGATACCCATTTATTTTGTGCAAATTGCTTTCCAACTGACCGAGTTATTTCAAATTGAAATAGATGCAGTCATGTACACTGACCGATTTACTTGTTACATTGGAGCATTGACCAGAAGACTGAAATTTGTAGCTATATTAAATGCCGCATTAGGCTTAATATAGATTCAAAGCAGATATTTAATGAATTGTGTGGTATATATGGACCTCAGACCATTTCAATGCGCACAGTTTTTAGGTGAGTTAAAGATTTTAAAGCTGGGACATTTTCTGTTAAAGATGATACCCATCCTGGAAGGCCTAAAACCTCTGTTACCAAGGCTAACATCGCTGCTGTAAAGGTTCTGGTCGAACAGGATGCGCGATTGTCTGTCAAAGATATAGCTAGTTGTACTGGCATATCAGAAGGCAGTGTGCAAACAATTCTAAAAAAGCGTTTGGACCTGAGAAAGGTTTGCGCTAGGTGGGTACATTGTACCTCATTTGCTCACTGAGGAGCAAAAGACACAACGCCTTAAATGTGCCCAGGAACTTTTGAAACATACAAAGGCTGTACTAGTCGGGTTATTTCTAACTTGCTAACAGGTGATGAAACCTTGGTGCACATGTTTGAGCCACAAAGAAGGGCTGATAATAAGCAATGGAAGCGAAAAGATCAAAAACGCCCATGTATTGCCAAGAGAACCATAAGTTTGAAAACGATGTTGTACGCAATTTTCTTTAATTTAAGTGGGCCAGTCATTCAAGTGCCTTGTCCAACTGGCCATACAATCACTGGCCGATTCTACAAGAATTCTATACTGAAGAAAGTTAAAGAGTTTTACAATAAGAAATGACCAAGCAAAGGATGGTCAGGAGTCCACCTTTTATATGACAGCGCCTCCTCTCATAAGTGTGAGGTTGTTAAGCCTTTTTTGACTTCTGAAAAGGTGAAAGTTTAAAACGATCCACCTTATTCACCTAACCTAAGTCCCTGTGACTTCTTTTTATTTCCAAGGCTTAAGAAAATGCTTTCTAGAAATAAGTATACGTCTAGCAGTTCTCTAGGCAGCGCTACTTATCAGTATCTCCAACAGATACTATAAGAAGACTACATTGTATTTATCTGCTTTTCGCGACTGAGTAAAAAAGGTTACAAAAATGTGTTTCAGTAAAGGGGGAATATTTTGAAGGTTTGTAATAAAAATGTGTGTTTTAATAAAACGTAGCACTGAAGTAATCCAAACCCATTGACAAAACTTTTTGCAGGACCCTTGTACTAACAATTGCAAATTCTTCCTTGCTAAACATAGATGAGCATGACATTTTCTCTGCTAATAAACATGAAAATGCTAACTTTAGTTGGCATTTTCATATTTATTAATAGAGAAAATTTCGTGCTCGGCTAATTGAGCATGAAAAAACTTTTATATGGTCAGATCAGCTTGCACAGTCTGATAAGAGTCTGTTGTCCACATGAAAAAAAACAACAACTTTGCATCCTTGGCTATCCAGAATGTGCCTAGTGAAGATACTGCGTGCATTGGCAAGCTAATCTGAATATTCTCTGGGTGCATTTGTCTAAGAGTACATTTTCTGACATTGCAGCTGAAGTAATAATTTATCATAGTATTTTTTTTTGCAGAATTTGTTAATTCCATTCCTTACTCAGTATCAAAATATATAGTTCTCACTGTCCTATTTTTTTTTTTTTATATACGGTATGTTTTTGTATTTTATCAGATGAGGAATTGTTAGTTGAGCAGACTAATGATACTGAAAATGATGATAGGTTGCAACAAGTGGAAAGAGAAGATTTTGAGAATGACAAAAACAACTCAGATGTGGTTGTGACAGGCTGCACAATGCCAAAGGGTTCTTCTAAGAGAAGAGAACTGAGGTAGATTAAATTTGCTGACAGTGACATGTATTATAGGATATAGACTACTTAGTGACATGTATTATAGAATATTGACTACTTTAAATTCTTCCTTATATATTACAGTCGAACTTCAGTGGCTCGAACATATTTGGGTCCATGGGAATTTTTTCGAGACATGGGTAGTTCTAGCTGCTGAGTGTTAATCATGGTGACAGGTCAGGAAGCAAAATACCGATAATTTAGGGAAGTCTTTTCAATCTTCTATACAATAATTGCATGTTGAGTGTACTCATTAGAATTGCCTCGATGACGCAATTCTAATGAGTACATACAACATACAATTTCAGTATAAAATAAGAAAATTTCCCTATGTATTTGTTTTCTTGATTTATTAGAAGAATTTTGAAGGGACTCAAAAACAAGTTCGAATGAGCCATGGTAAAGAAGCTATCGGTGTTCGAGCTATGGAAGTTCGACTGTATACATTTCTGCCACTGTTCTTAAGCCCATAGGAAGTGCCCTGGTGACTGAGTTAACACTCCAGAATTTGTAGCATGAGGTTCAGGGTTTGAACCTCATTGTAGGCAGAATTCAGATCATCACTGTACGGTGCTTTACTGCACAGAGCCTTTCAATACCACCCTTTCATCATCTCCGTATCACTTTATGTTGAAAGGGATGTAAAACACCAAATCAACATCATATAAAGTAAATAGACTTTTTTTCTTTTTTAAGTTCAAAGGGTAAACAATAGGCACTTGCCTGACAGTTGATCCTCTGAAAAGTCCAAAACCAGAAAGAATGTGATAGTTTATGTGACATGTGAGAAGCTTTGAAATGACTGATTCATATTGTTTAGTTTAGCGGGCTCAGTTTATATAAAGGCGAAAAAAAAAAAAAAAAAAAAAAAAAAGAAAATTGACAGATTTTAGCCATAAAATTAGCTGGAAAATCTGGTTTTTGTCTCGACTGCTATTTTGTCTCGACAGCACTATTATAGGGATCTGGTTTTCTGTCCGCCAGTCTGTCAACATTTGCATCAACTCTAACTTCAACCCTAATGTTCTTTTCCCAAGAACTATAAAGGCTACAGTGATGATACTTTGTATAAGCTTGCACTTAGGGATTACTACTCAGGTAGTAGTATCCATATTTTACCTCAAACTATATTTCAGGGTTCAGTGACTTTGTAAATTTTGCTTGGCATGACGTAGCCTTCGGCAGAATTCTTGTTATTCTTCCTCTGTACAATAATAATCTAATACAAGTATCCTCAAACACCCAAGAACATGTCTAACAAATTAAAATATTGTACTTTTTATATTTGTTAGTAATAAATCCACCAAAATTATTCAATGCTTATCAGCATAGCTCTCAATAAGAGGGATAACCAAATAAATATTTTTTTTATATTGTTTCTACTCCTTATAAGTACATTAGCAAGGCGGTGCCAATGAATACCCGCAGCTTGATTTTGTTTAGAAATAAGAAAAATATAACAATTCCTTTCAATTGAAGAAAGTACCTGAATATATATATATATAAAAGTCATTCCACCACAATATCAGTTTTATTTTAGGCTAACTGGTTTCATATATATATATAGAACTATGTAAAGAAAAGCCAAGGTCAGAATCATTCTGCTTGAATTTGTAGGATGTTCTGGACCTCGGCTGCTTGTGCCTGTATTACTATTTTATTTATATATTGCTAGATAAGAGGGGATATCCAGGTGATATTTTTCTTACTTCTTCATAAAAACCCATGTTGTGGGTACTCATTAGAATTGCCTCAGGGAGTACCCACAACATATATTTTCATGGAGCTAGAATAATAATATTGATACTTTTTGTGTTGGAAAAAGTCTATTGTCTGAAGCTATGTTATAGCACAAATTAAGATGCTGGATGGTAACCAACAAATATCATTTTTATTTTCTTTCTAGAAAGGAAAAAGTGAGAGAAAAGACACAGAAATTTACAGAACTTTTACAGTCTGAAGATTGCAAGGTAGGTGTTATTACTTCGAGAAGTTGGAGGTGCGTATTGCTTTAGGGCAGTTCATTCATCCAGCAGAAGGAATATCATCAACAGTTTCAGTGTGTTTGAATGGGATTTATTCCATGAGCAACTTAAACTATTCTCTTACCTTAACTTAAACTATTCTCTTATATTGCTACTTTCTAGCCACATATATGCAAGTATGCTAAAAAAAATTGTGATAGTAGTCACGTAAATGTTCGTTTGTTCAAATGTCTGTTCATCCATTCCTCATGCTTTTCTTGTGAGCAAGATCTTGATAACAATTGAGCTAGGGCCTTAATGGGGCTGAGAAGTAGATCACCTGATTAACTTTTGGAAAAATCAGATTTATATTGTGATAGTTATGTCCATTTTTAACTTTACAAGCGTATAATTTGGAGTATGGTATATGATAAAGTAGTGATTTTAGACATTTAAATGTTCATAGGTCTAGGTAAGAGTGGGTATCAGGTAAATAGTTCTTATTTCTCCACGAAAACATATGCTTTGGGTACTCTTTAGAAGCACCTCACCGAGGCGTTTCTAATGAGTACCCACAACATATGTTTTCGTCGAGTAATAAGAAAAACATAGATACTTTTTGGTTGAAAAAAAGCGCCTTATCAAGAGCTATGAATGTTGATATGTTAGAATGTCTGTCCATCCATTCATCATGCTTTTTGTGTGAGCAAGATATCTATCTTGATAACAATATGAGCTAGGGCCTTGAAAGTTGGTGAGCTAAATGGGGCTGGGGAGTAGATCACCTGATAAACTTTTGAAAAAATCAGATTTAGATTGTGATAGTTACCAATATGTCGGGGTGGTTGGGTGTGGCGAAGGTGTCATGTATCTTACGTCACCGGGGCGTCCAACTGATATTTGCTTACAGTTGGGCAAGGCCTGCCATCCTTGTAGCAGGTAAGGATAGAGAGGGTATGTTTTTATTTCTTCTTTTTCACTGTTGTTCCTCTTTCTTCCCTGTCCCTCTCTTTTATCTCCTCTACTATCTCTTCTATCTCTTTTCTTCATTTCTCTGGGAGACGACACAAAATGACTCACAAGGGTTGACGTGTCGTTAAACCCCAACACAATCAATCAGGTTACCGATATGTCCATTTTTAACTTCATTTTGTAGGGACAAGGGTATAGTTTGGAGCATAGTGTTTTACAAACACACATTTCTAGTGTTATTTAATTATAATTCATTTATACTTAAAGTGTGACAAACATGTTATTATTTTAAAGCAATCTGAAACTAAGATTTTTAATTTTCATTTCTTGGCTTGCCTGTATGAAATTACAGGAAGAGCTATTACACCACCCTGGTATTGTGTTTAGCATTGGCATCATTGTTGGCGGCAACCAACGTTAAAGTTTCAGAGAAGTCATTTTACACTTTGACTGTATTTTATATTTGTCCTGTTGGTATATGTTCATATATGGTTTTAAACAATAATACCTTCACTCCTGCACTCAACATAGCAGTCACACTGGACTTTGAATTTTCATGCTAAAACATCTTTTAAAGATCTATATTTCCTGACAGCTTAGTTAGATTAAGTTGATACGGGTTGATGTGAGATACTGGTTCAATTTTTTTTAGTGCAAGCTATACCCTACTAAATGACCTTCAGGTCAGTCTCACTGAATAAGAATTTTCATGTAAAAGATACTGGTTAATGGTTTTATACAGTACCACTCTCACCCCTGCCCTTGATCTAGATGTCAAGGTCAAGGGTTCAACCCCCGCCGAGGTCGGCAACAATCTTTCGTGGAGATTGATCATAAAATATTTTCAACGGTCGTTCTCTCCCTTTCACTGATTCAAGAAGGGCAGTTGTCAGTTTCTGGCGAAAGAATGTGCACAATACTGGTTAACCGCTTAGAGGACTAAGCCTGCCCAGTAAACGTGTGGTTAGGTAAACTTACCGCGCTCGACATGACCTCAACACAAACAAACAAGACTTAGAATTTTCATGCTAAACTTTCAATTTAAGGCTTTGAATTGAACCAGATATTGAGGTCGAGAGAATCCTAGAGTATGCCTTAGCATTTGACCTGCAGGGATACGGTACCGGTCTACTAGGAAACCCAGTTCAGGGCAGGGATACAGTGCTGATCCACAAGGAAGCCCAGTTCAGTGTAGGCAAACAGTTCGGCTCCACTAGGAAGCCCAGTTGAGGGTAGTGATACAGTGCTGCTACTCTAGGAAGTCTAGTTCAAGGCAGAGATATGTAATGCTCCACTATGACGCCAAGTTAAGAGCAGGCATACAGTACTGCTCCACTACGAAGCCCACTTTAGGACAGGGATACAGTATCGCTCCACTACGAAGCCCAGTTCAGGGCAGACATACAATACTGCTCAACTAGGATGTCCACTACAGGGCAGGATACAGCACTGCTCCACAAGGAAGCCCAGTTTAGGCAGGGATACAGTACTGCTCAATTAGGAAGCCCAGTTCAGGGCAGAGATACAGTAATGCTCCGCTCGGAAGCCCAGTTCAGGGAAAGGGATACGGCATTTCTCCACTAGGAGGCCCGGTTCTGGGCAGGGATACAGTACTGCTCCACTAGGACTCTCTGTTCAGGGCAGGGATACAATACTGCTCCACTAAGAAGTCCAGTTGAGGGCACAGATAGTTCTGCTCCAATAGGATGTCCAGTACAGGGCAGTGATATAGTACTGCTGTACTAGGGAACCCAGTTCAGGGCAGGGATACAATACTGATCCACTAGGAAGCCCAGTTCAGGGTAGGTATACATTACTGCTACACTATGAAGCCCATTTGAGGGTAGTGATACAGTGCTGCTTCACTGTGAAGCCCAGTTCAAGGTAGAGATACTGTAATGCTTCACTATGAAGCCAAGGTAAGAGCAGGTATACGATACTGCTTCACTACGAAGCCCAGTTCAGGGCAGACATACAGTACTGCTCCACTAGGATGTCCAGTACAACAGAAACAGTACTGCTGTATTAGGAAACCTAGTTCAGGGCAGGGGTATAGTACTGCTCAATTAGGAAGCCCAGTTCAGGGCAGAGATACAGTAATGCTCCACCAGGAATCCCAGTTCAGGGAAAGGAATTCGGCATTGCTTCACTAGGAAGCCCAGTACAGGGTATGAATGTAGTGCTGCTCCACTAGGAAACTCAGTTCAGGGCAGGGATTTGGTACAGCTGCACCTGGATGACACGTACAGGTCACGGATATGATGCTAAAGCACAAGGGGATCTTCTTCCACTAGGAAGTGCAGTTCAGAGCAGGGATACAGTAATGCTCAACTAGGAAACCCAGTTTTGGACAAGGATACAGTAAATCTCTTCCAGGAAGCCCAGAGCAGAGAAAGGGATACGGTACTGTTTTACTAAGAAGCCCAGTATAGGGAAGGGATATAGTGCTGCTCCATTCGGCAACCTAGTTCAGGGCAGTGATATGGTACAGCTCCACTAGGATGCCTACTACAGGGCAGGGATACGGTTCTATAACACTATGGGTCCTCTTTCAGTGCACGGATACGGTACTCTACATATAAGGGATCCTATTTCAGGACGGAGATATGGCACTGCACCACTAGGACACCTATTTCAGAACAGGGTTACAGTGCTGCACTACTATGGAGCCCAGTGAAGGGACATAAGATTACTCCTCTATGAAGACCGGTTAAAGACAGAGATACAATACTACTCCACTAGAAAGCCCAGTTCAGGGCAGGCATAGGGTACTGATCCACTAGGAATCCTAGTTCAGGGTAGGGATTCAGTACTGCTCCACTAGGAAGCCCAGTAGAGGGTAGTGATCCAGTTCTGGGTAGGGATACATTGCTGTTCATCTAGGAAGCCCAATTCTGGGAATACAGTACTCTACCAGGAACCTTAGTTAGCTTTGATACAGTACTTCTCCACTTAGAAGCGCAGTTCAGGGCAGGTCATAGTGCTCCTCCACTAGGAGGCACAGTACAGGGTAGGGATACAGTGCTGCTTCACTGTGAAGACCAGTTCAAGGTAGAGATACAGTAATGCTTTACTATGAAGCCGAGGTAAGAGCAGGTATACTGCTACACTAGAAAGGGCAGGTCTGGGCAGGAATACAGTACTTCTTTACCCAGAAGCTGAGTTCAGAACCGGGATACAGTACTGCTCCACCTGGAAGCCCACTTTAGGGCAGGGATACGATACTACTCTACTACGAAGTTCAGTTCTCGGTCGAGATACAAAACCGCTCCGGAAGAAATCACAGTACAGGGCAGGGATACGGTATTGCACCACAAGGAAGCCCAGTCCAGGCCATGGATGCAGTACTGCACTACAAGGAAGCCAGGTTCAGGGCTGGGATACAGTACTGCTCCATCAGGAAGCCCAGTTCAGGACAGGGATATGGTAATAATCCACTAGAAGACCCAGTTCTGGGCAGGGATACAGTACTGCTCCACTGGAAAGCCCAGTCCAGAGCAAGAATACAGTATGGTTCCATTAAGAATCCCAGTGTAGACCAGGGATATAGTTCCTCCTCACTAAGAAGCTAAGTTCTGGGCGGGGATACAGTATTTTTCAGCTATGAAGCCCAGTTTAGGGCATGGATACGGTACTGCTCCACTACGAATACCAGCTCAGGACAGGTATACCGTAATACTCCACCAGGAAGCCGAGTTCAGGGCAGGGATACAGTACATCTCCACTGGGAAGGCTGTATCAGTCCACTGTTCAGGGTGGCAATACGGGACTGCTCCATTGCGAAGACCAATTCAGGGCAGGGACACAATACCGCTCCACAACGAAGACTGGTTCAGTGCAAGGACACAGTGATGCTTCACTATGAATCCAGTTAAAGGCAGGGATACAGTACTGCTCCACTAAGAAGCCAAGTTTAAAGCAGGGATACATATGGTACAACTTCACTACGAAGACCAATTCAGGGTAGGAACACAGTCCTGCTTCACTATTTATCTAGTTCAGGGCATGAATGCAGTACTGCTCCATTATGAGGCCCAGTTTAGGGTAGGAATACAGTACTGCTCCACAAGGAAACCAAATCAGGGCATTGATACGGTATTGCTCCAATATGAAGCCAAGTTCACGACAGGTATATAGTACTACTGCATAAGGAAACCCAGTTCAGGGCCGGGTACAGCACTGCTCAACTACCAAGCCCAGATCTGGACAGGGATAAATTACTGCTCCACTAGGAAGCTGAGTTCAGGGCAGGGATATAATACTGTTCCACTAAGAAGCCCAGTTCAGAGCAGGGATACAGTTCTGCTCCACTAAGAAGCCCAGTTCAGGGCAGGGGTACAGTTCTGCTCCAATAAGTTGTCCAGTACAGGGCAGAGGTATAGTACTGCCCTATAAGGAAACCCAGTTCAGGGCAGTGATACAGTACTGATCCACTAGGAAGCCCAGTTCAGTGTAGTAATACAGTACAGCTCTATTAGGAAGCCTGGTTCGGGGCGGAGATACAGTACTGCTTAATAAGGAAGCCCAGTCCAAGGCAGAGATACAGTAATACTCCACAAGGAAGTCCAGTTTTGGGCAGGGATACAGTACTGCTCTACAAGGAAGCTCAGTTCAGGGTAGGGATACAATACTGCTGCACTAAGAAGCCCAGTTCAGGACAGGTATACCGTTCTGCTCCAAAAGGCTGTCGGGTACAAGGCAGGGATACGGTACTGGTCTACAAGGAAACCAAGTTCAGGGCAGGGATACAGTGCTGATCCACTAGGACGCCTAGTTCAGTGTAGGCAAACAGTTCTGCTCCCTAGGAAGCCCATTTGAGGGTAGTGATACAGTGCTGCTCCACAAGGAAGTCTAGTTCAAGGCAGAGATAAGTAATGCTCCACTATGAAGCCAAGTTAAGAGCAGGCATACAGTACTGCTCCACTTCGAAGCCCATTTTAGGACAGGGATACAGTACTGCTCCACTACGAAGCCCAGTTCAAGGCAGACCATACAGTACTGCTCAACTAGGATGTCCACTACAGGGCTGGATACGGCACTGCTCCACAAGGAAGCCCAGTTTAGGCAGGGATACAGTACTTCTCTGTAAGGAAACCCAGTTCGTGGCATGGATACAGTACTGCTCAATTAGGAAGCCCAGTTCAGGACAGAGATAAAGTAATGCTTCACTCGGAAGCCCAGTTCAGGGAAAAGGATACGGCAGGGATACAGTACTGCTCCACGAGGAATCTGTTCAGGGCAGGGATACAATACTGCTCCACTAAGAAGCCCAGTTCAGAGCAGGGGTTGATACAGTTCTGCTCCAATACTATGTCCAGTACAGGGTAGTGATATAGTACTGCTGTACTAGGGAACTCAGTTCAGGGCAGCGATGCAATACTGATTAACTAGGAAGCCCAGTTCAGGGTAGGTATACAGTACTGCTACACTAGGAAGCCCATTTGAATGTAGTGATACAGTGCTGCTCCACTGTGAAGCCCAGTTCACGGTAGAAGTACTGTAATGCTACACTATGAAGCCAAGTCAAGAGCAGGTATACAGGTATACAATACTACTCCACTACAAAGCCCACTTTAGGGCAGGGATATAGTACTGCTCCACTACAAAGCCCAGTTCAGGACAGACATACAGTACTGCTCCACTACGAAGCCGTGTTCAGGGCAGACATACAGTGCTACTCCACTAGGATGTCCAGTACAGGGCAGGCGTACAGTACTGCTCTATTAGGAAGCCCAGTTCAGGGCAGGGATATAGGAAGTGCAGTTCAGAGCAGGGATACAGTAATGCTCAACTAGGAAACCCAGTTTAGGACAAGGATACAGTAAATCTCTACCAGGAAGCCCAGTGCAGAGAAAGGGATACGGTACTGTTTTACTAAGAAGCCCAGTATAGGGAAGGGATAGAGTGCTGCTCCACTCAGCAGCCTAGTTCAGGACAGTGATATGGTACAGCTCCACTAGGATGCCTACTACAGGGTAGGGATACAGTTCTATAACACTATGGGTCCTCTTCCAGTGCACGGATACGGTACTGTACATAAAGGGGATCCTATTTCAGGACGGAGATACGGCACTGCACCACTAGGACACCTACTTCAGAACAGGGTTACAATGCTGCACTACTACGCAGCCCAGTGAAATGGCATAACACTACTCCTCTACGAAGACCAGTTAAGGACAGAAATACAATACTACCCCACTAGGAAGCCCAGTTCAGGGCAGGCATAGGGTACTGATCCACCAGAAATCCTAGTTCAGGGTAGAGATTCAGTACTGCTCCACTAGGAAGCTCAGTAGAGGGTAGTGATCCAGTGCGTCTCCGCTAGGAAGTCCAGTTCAAGGCAGGGATACAGTGCTGCTCCACTAGAAAGCCAAGAGTAGGGAAGGGATTCAGTACTTGTTCATAAGGAAGCCCAGTTCAGGGCAGGGATACAGCAATGGTCCACCAGGAAGCCTAGTTTAGGGAAAGGTATATGGTACTGCTGCACCAGGAAGTCCAATGCATGGTAGAGATACAGTGTTGCTCCACTAGGAAGCCCAGCTGAGGGCAGGGATACATTACTCTACTAGGAAGCCCAGTTCAGGACAGGGATACCGTAATGGTCCACCAGAAAGCCGAGTTCAGGGCAGGGATACGGTACTACTGCACTAGTATGCCCAAGTTCAGGGCAGGGATACAATACTGTTTCACTAGAAAGCCAAGTTCTGGGTAGAGACACATTACTGCTTAACCAGGAATACTGTTTCACTATTAATCCAGTTCAGGGCAGGGATACAGTACTAATCCACTGGTCCAGTTCAGGGTAGCGATACAGAACTGCTCCACTATGAAGCCCAGTTCAGGGCAGGGATACAGTTCTGCTCCACTAGGAAGTCCAGTTTAAGGTAATGATACAGTACTGCTCCATAAGGAAGCCCATTTCAGGGTGAGATACAATACTTCTCCGTTAAGAATGCAATTTCAGGGCGGAATACAGTAATGCTCGACAAGCCTTACGGGAAGCTCAGTTCAGGGAAAGGGATACGGTATTGCTCCACTAGGAAGCCAGGACAGGGTAGGGATACAGTTCTGCTTCTCCAGAAAGCCCAGTTCGGGTCCCGGACTAGGAAGACCAGTTCAGGGCAGGGATACAGTAATGCTTCATCAGGAAACCAAGTTCGGGGAAGGGATACGGTACTTCTCCACTAGGATGCCCAGTTCAGGGCAGGGATACAGTACTGCTTCACTATGAAGTCAAGTTCAGGGTAAAGACACAGTACTGCTCCACCAGAAAGCCCAGCTGAGGGCAGGGATAGGGTACTGCTACACTATGATGCCCAGTTCAGGCCAGGGATATAGTACTGATCCACTAGGATGCCCAGTTTAGTTCAGGTATACACTACTTTTTAACCAGGAACCAAGTCAGGGCAGGGATACGGTACTGCTCCACTAGGAAGTCCAGTTCGGAGCAGAGATACAGTACTGCTCCATTAGGAAGCCAAGTTAAGGGTAGGGATTCAGTACTTCCTAATGGAGCAGTAATGTATCCCGTCTCTACTAGAAAGCCCAATTCGGGACAGGGATACCTTACTGCACAGCTAGGAAGCCCAGTTCAGGGCAGGGATACGGTACTGCTCCACCAGGAATCCTAGCTCAGGGAAAGGGATACGGGAAAGAGTACGGTACTGCTCCACTAGAAAGTCCAGTTCGGGGCAGAGATACAGTACTGCTCCATTAGGAAGCCTAGTTAAGGGTAGGGATTCAGTACTTCCTAATGGAGCAGTAATGTATCCCTTCTCTACTAGGAAGCCCAATATGGGACAGGGATACAATACTGCACAACTAGGAATCCCAGTTCAGGACAAGAATACGGTACTGCTCCTCGGAAGCCCAGTATAGGGCTGGGATAAAGTACTGCTCTAGGAAGCCCAGTTCAGGACAGGGATATGGTACTGCTCCACCAGGAATCCCAGCTCAGGGAAAGGGATACGGCATTGCTTCACTAGGAAGCCCAGTACAGGGTATGGACAGAGATACAGTACTGCTACACCAGTGAGCCCAGTATAGGTCAAGGATACGGTACTGCTCCACAAGGAAGCCTAGTACAGGGCAAGGATACAGTGCAACTCAACTAGGAAACCCAGCTCAGGGCAAGGATACGGTACTGCACAGCAAAGATTCCAAGTTAGTTGCAGGTACCACTATCATCATTATTAATTCGACCGGTTTATGGAGATCTCCTAATTACATGTATTGATATCAATAATGCGCCCTTCGCAAATTAATGGTTTAAATAACGATTGCTTCCTTGCAAAGCAAATATTTTTACCTTTCCTTCTATGCTATTCCTGTTAGGTTTTCGATTGGAAAATTGAATAAACTTACGGAGATATTTAATCAAAGGCCCTTGTTGTGAATTATGGATATCACTTAATCGAATTATGAATTTCAATTTTCAGCTCAATTTATGGATATCACTCATTCGAATTATAATTCATAATTTGAATTAGAGATATCCATACATGAGCTGATTTATGGAAATTTATAATTCCAATTTTTAATATTCATAGATCTAATTATGGCTATCATCTGTAATTCGAATTATGGATATCCATAAATTAGCATATTTATGTCAATCACTAAATCAAATTATGGATATTCATAACGATTTATGGATAAGTTAGGCGTCGTCTAAGCGAAGAAGAGATGAATAGGGGCATTGGAATGCTTGAGGCTGGGTTGTCACAGAGTGAGGTTGCTCGTGTTCTTGGGGTGTCCCAAAGCATTGTCTCAAGAATGTGGACTCGATTCCATTTGACTGGAAACGTGATGCATCAGCACTCCGGAGGTCATGAACGCTCAACAACTCGAGCTCAAGACCGATTTAAAGCTCTACAAGCCCGACGTCACCGGTTCAACAACGCAACAACCTTACGTAGCGAATTGCAGAACGCTACCGGTGTTCGTTTAAGTACGCAGACCATTAGAAATCGGTTGCATGAAGCTGGCTTGAGGTCACGACGACCTGCAATACGCATCCCATTGACACGATACCATGTTCAGGAGCGTTTAGAATGGGCACGAGATCATGTTACGTGGGCCCTTAATGACTGGACCCCCATTCTTTTCACTGATGAGTCCAGGTTTTGTGTGGACTTCACTGACAGGCGGGCTAGGGTCTGGAGGATGCGAAATGAACGTTTTGCTGAAGTTTGTATTGCAGAGCATGATCGCTATGGCGGGGGTTCAGTTATGGTGTGGGCGGGAATTAGCGCTCAGGGGAAAACGGACCTGCACGTCATCGAGAACGGCACACTGACGGCAAAGAGGTACGTCAATGAAATTTTGGATGTTCATGTTCGCCCATATGCAGGTGCTATAGGTCCCGATTTCATTCTGATGGATGATAATGCCTGTGCACATAGGGCCCGCATCACCAACCGGTACCTTGAGCAAGCGGCAATTGTGCGATTGGATTGGCCAGCGAGATCCCCTGATTTAAATCCCATAGAACATGCATGGGATATGTTGCAGAAAGCCATTTCTTCTCGCCAGGTCCAACCAGCAACTGTCCGGGAGCTCAGAGAGGCTCTCATTGAGGAGTGGGCCCAGCTTCCTCAGCATAAGCTCCGTAGACTTATCGATAGAATGCGACGGCGATGTCAGGCCGTAATCAATACCCACGGGCACCATACACGCTATTAACTAAGCTAAAACTTACAGACTAGTGATTTTCCTGATTTTCAGATTTCCGCCAGCAATCCTAAAAATGTTGATTTTCGACCCTTACGTTCCATCCGCCATATTCACGCATCAATGAACACTTACTTGGCCATTACTTTATTTAAAATGAATTCTTAAATGAATAACGCTTCCAACAATGATCTAATTTCTCATGTCGTTTCAATCTATTAAAAGTAATAGACATTATAAAATGTGATCCTTAGCAAACTTTGAGCAGTACATTTATATTTACACAGTAAACGACTTCAAGTCAAATGCACAAACATGATGTCATAAACATACTAAAAATCTGGGTAATGACAAGAATGTCAGCAAAGTCGACAAACATTATGAGCGCGTGGGTCGGTAACGCAATGCACCACAAACTTGATCCATGTGTTCAAAACAAAGTCGATTTTGTTAACAGCAAATAACGAGTATTATATTTTGAAGACCATAATAACTTAAATCTTTAGTACAAAGCTCTTGTTTATAATTATACTTGTGTTGTAAAAAATGTCCTGTATTAAAAAAAAGTCTGATTAACTATTATACACGCGGATATGATTGGATCAATTTTCTCAAATGCAACAAGTTCGACAAACATTATGACTATATGGATCGGCAACGCAATGTACCCTTAACTTGATACACATACTCAAAACGATGTCGACACGGTAATGCGTACACTGTATGGTTCCAGCAGACATAATACATTTCGATCGTAAGTCCCAAATGAACCTTTACACCGGAATCAAGTCATTAAGCAGGTTTGCGTATTAAACATACTGAGCGATTTTAAAAACGCAACACTTGAGTAACCCCGTTGATGTCTGGTTCAAACATCACCATATTTGACCTAATAACATATTATTGTGAATAATCATTTGTCGACATGAATGGAAAAATTGTCCCAGCGTTTTTTGTTCAAGTGTTTAGTATAAAAAAAATGGGATATAATTCAACTATTTATCCCACAATCGATGGTTAAAAGATATTTGCATCAAGACGATGGTTTTTATGCATAAGTCGATGCGTAAAAGCTGTTGTAAAGTAAATGAAATATTTTAGATAACGTCTGTAGATAACGTCGTAGCATCGTACAGAATATTTACGGAATTAAAACTACAATTTTCTTTGCTAAACTTTACTTAGTTGCATATCACCGATTTGGATAATGCGATGATTTTTGGAATTAAGTAAAACTGTTGTTGCGTTTTTAAAGTCTTTCAGTAGACTTCTAGATTGTCTACATATGATTTTTCTACACTGTATACTACGTTACCTCATCATCTTATAAAAGATAAACTTACTGATTTAATTAACTGAACGTTTATTATGGAGAATACCCAATATTTGGCTTGCAACGAAGAATGTGCTTTTTTCACTTCTTCAAAAAGTCTGTGATGCCCTTTTTTATCTTTTGGATAATATTTTTATTAGATTTGGAACTAAACTTTATAGACAAACTATTGGTATTCCGATGGGAACTAATTGTACTCCTCTTGTTGCAGATTTGTTTCTTTTTTGTTATGAGAGAGATTTCATGAAGTCTCTCTCGCGTGAAAATCAGGCTGACATTATTGAGGCTTTTAATTCAACTTCAAGATATCTTGACGATTTATTAAATATTGACAATATTTACTTAGACCAAATGGTGGACCGGATATACCCTACAGAACTCCAGTTAAATAGAGCAAATTCTTCCGATACCGAGGCACCTTTTTTGAATTTGAATCTATGTATATCTCATGGTACAGTTTCCACCAAAATTTATGATAAACGGGACGATTTTGATTTTGATATAGTCAGTTTCCCTTTTCTGGATGGCGATGTCCCCCGGCTTACCTCATATGGGGTACACATATCTCAACTTATAAGAATCGCCAGAGCTTCTTCAAATTGTAATGACTTTAACTACCGTAATAAAGCCCTTTCTGCCAAACTTCTTAGGCAGGGCTATCGTTATTTTAAACTTCGTAAGGCGTTTTCGAAATTTTATCGCAGACACAGTGCTTTGTTAGAAAAATATAGTGTCAGTCTGAAAACACTTCTGCAACAAGGTATATCGGAACCCGAATTTTACGGTGACTTAGTGTACAGATTTAGAAAAATTGTAGGTAAATCTAACTTTTCGGAGCAATTCAGAAAACTTATTAACCGTTATAAAAGAATTGGCTATAGCCTGGATATTATGCGGCAGACGGCATGCCTAGTTGTCAACCCAATTATTGTTGCTGGCTATGCTTCACTCTTCAATTGCACGACGGCGGTTCGGGCCTCAGACTCAATGATGGCCTCTTCGTAAAACTTTAACCAGTGGGTTGGGGCTTGATATCTCTTTGGCTTGGCCCGCCGTGGTTCAACTATTGGTGTTCATTTACTCTGGCATACAGTAGAATTAGCCATGAGTTCTCGTCTTTGTTTATTATAGTGATTAATTTGATTTTTATGTTTTCGCTTTGATGCATTGACTGAGTTGGGAGCCTTTATGCGAACCGAATTTTTATGTATTTCTGTATTAAGAGTAGCATCGGGACCCAGGGTGAAGTTAGCTGGCTGTAAAAGTGCTTTAAACCCCCCGGTGGTTTACTCTACCGAGCGTTCTAAGGCGGTTGTCCCGGTGTTAGTCTTACTCTTTGTTGCTTTGTGGTTTATTCTACGAGGCGATTTGTTGTATGTCTTTCCGTATGTCATTTTGTTCTTGTGTTTTTCAGCCCTTTTAGTATTGCGATTACCTTGCTTGGGGAAGAGAGAGCTAATCTTAGTGCTTTTCGTACGTTTGTTCGGTTTGTGCTTGTTTAGATTTGTCAGTTTCCTCTTCCTCTTGGGGTCTGGAAAGGGCTGCGGTTTGTGATTGTGGCACTCCCTGGACTTTTCTCTTACCTTTTTTTTCTGAACTGTCTTCAACAAACCAATAGAATTCCAAGTCAACTATACTCTGTCTCCATTCAGTTTTACGAAATAAATCGACTATTGCGTGAAAACGGAAGGCCTTATTTTCTCAATTTTAAGCTGTGGAAAACTTTTAAAAATGTAACCTTCCAGATATTTTAATTTTATGCAAATACGTTATCTGGTAATAAATATCTTCCCATATCGAGGTTTTCGCTTTTTATGTATTGAAACCGCAATGAAAATGGACACAAGGGTAACACTGCACCATACGCGGTGATATTTTTATTAGTTAACTCTTCGAATAAAATAAAAAAAATATGGGTTACATTTTTAAAACTTCTTCATGGACTGAACTTCCGAGTTTGACGCAACAGTCGATTTATCAAGTAACAACAGAGATCAACAATGTTTACATCCAGCTGTGCTGGGAGGAGAAACGGTCTTTAAAACAACCATAGTCAAACATGAGCTCCTCACGCTTTTCTATGTTTCTTTTAGCATATAAAAGGACATGGGGTCGTTCATTTAGGAATTTCGTTTTAGCGATGGCATTTGGGTTAAGTCTTTCACAATTCAACAAAGTTTTTTGTTTGGATGGCATGAACATGGTACTACCGCATCAATCCAATGTACGGTGCTACCTTCGATCTTGTACATGTACACATTATCTTCCGTGTCACCGTACGCATTGTATCTTCGTTCACCCTTCTGGTCGTCCAATAACGTCCCGTGGTTGTCACACAAAAGCGAGCCCGCTTCAGTATCTCTGGTTGCGAATACGCCCATGTGTTTTTCTTCACAACGCCGAGCAACTATATCTGGCCAATCCTGGTCGTTGATTTGTTTTAATACCTTGAGGTCGTCACTAGTATTGACACTTTTATTAGCTTCTTGACTTTTCTTTAGTTTAGCCAATGCGCTTTTGCATTGTCTAACCGTTTTGTTGTCTTTAGACTAGCCCTGTCTTTTTAAATATTTGTTTATGGCCTCGTCAATATCGACAATGTTTGTTCTTTTGTAGTGTGTGGCGCATTCTTCTGCCCAGGCTTTTGCGCGCCCGTACGAACAAAGAGCAACAAAGTTGTCAGATGTGGCAGCGTCTGTCGGCAATCCGAGATCTTGTTGTTTCTTGGGGTCGGGTATGAAACCCACAGACCGGAACCCCGTGACCGAGACCCGGCACCGTGACCAAAATTTCTATCCTGGATTGCAAGACTAATATGTATTTAACTTTGTTTATTTTGGGTTTATATTATGAAGTATTAAATATACATTATCCAACAAAAAGGAATTTTAGATCGGACCTGTAATTATTTTTTAAACTCAGATTTATCGTTTCAAGGGGTATGAAACCCACAGACGATCTATTCTCCGGGGTTTTGAAGTTTTTTCTATAATCTTCGATAAAGAATCAATTTCTTTGTTACTCTGGTCTTTGGATTATATACCAGTATAAAGCCGTATAATCTTTAAATGTCTTCTTTCCTGAAACCCATTGGCCAATTTTCACCAGATTTTTCTAGGGCCTTCTGTCGAAACGTACCGCATGATTAAATAAACAAGATGGCTGCCATGCCCAAATATGTGTAATAAACCTCCTGCCTAAATATGTGTAAAACACACAATAATTTTGTTTTCCAATCCCATGAAAGCCTTTCAGGCTGAATCTTGGTATATAGTATCGCGGACTCAATGTCTTCCTAGTTCATTCAAATTAAGATCCTGAGATACTGAGATGCCCTTTTACGGCACGGTCACGTGTGTGTCCTAGTTGCAATACTGAAAGAATATTGCATGGTATCTACATATAGGCAGTGGCTGCTTTTCTCAGTTGAGCGAATCATGGGCTTCGTTTGATTGTTTAATAACCGTTTCATGATGCCGATAGGTTTCATCTATAGCTCATTTGTATTTTACTAACCCGTCTAACAATTGTGCAAATGTCGTTTGCAACCAATGCACCATGCCACTACCCCTACAATTTTCTGGAAATCTAGAGGCAAAAACAGGGCATTTACTTCTGAGTTGTCCTTCCTGTGCTATGGTAATTAATGCACGGGTAATGAATTCATGCCAAAATAAGCAGGGTATATAGCAATTGTTCAGAATCTCAGTGACCGAGGACAAGTACTGGAAGCTGTACCTTCTATGTGTCTGCAGGGCTTCTCCCGGAATTCCCCAATGGCGTGGTTACCTATGACTAGAGAACATAACTACTTTCCATATACTACCCAAACCTGCATAATTTTCCGCTGTTTGTACAAAAATATCAGGAGCAACTTATTGTCGTTTTATATTGTTGATTGCACAAATTGTTGTATGTACATTAAAAAGTGTAAAATAAAATATATGTTTAAATCCAACCGAGTTCACTATTTTGTTGAATGTTTCCAAAAGATCTCTAGTTCGGGGTATTCTAGTGAGGCCTACAATTATTATCAGGTCATTTGCTTGTTACACAGCATAACCAGTATAATTATATTCAACTGTAGGGCACTTCATTGCACAGCCTTTGTCTCCCTTCCATCGTCTCGATACGGCTTAAGGGACGTAAAGCACCATATCATCATCAGCAGCAGCAGCATCAGTTTGAAAACATCAACATATATCCATACACATTTCAGTTACTTTAATGCATATTCTGTGTTGTTCGGTAAGATAAAGCTGCGCTTTTTTTTTTTATTTTAACCCTCCAAATTTATGTCTTTGTCCGCGCCAGGTATTGATTTTTACCGTACGAAGGTTACCGTAACTTACGGTAAAATTTCGGACATCTCTTATACACGAAAACAATCGTGTCGTAGAATCTTGCGGTGGACGGTAACAACATGCGGTCGACGGTAAGCTTTTGTGGGGGACAAGCTCCTATTTCCCTTGTGTTTTGTTTATTTACCTCTGTTCAGTATACAATAATAGCATGTGAAATTGAAATAAAGAGTTATAATTTGCTCACCAACAAATGCAATATGTAATAAAGTTTGATATGTTAGGATTTGGAAAGAATTTACAACGCATTGTTTATTTCTGTTTTTTTTTTTTTTTTGTTTTTTTTTTTTTTGTGGCTGGGGGGGGGGGGGGGTGAGGGGGGGCGTTGATCGAACGAGAGACATACTTGTGGGTGATATTGTATTGCCATGCAGTTACTAGTTCCATTTCTTGTTTTAGCAATATATCATCAAAATATATTTTTCATTAAGGACCGACAGCATTTGTTATTAAATCGAGCAAGTTAAATGTAATTAAATTTTATCTCAAAAATACGTACTCCGTTTTCGGGGTTTGCTATGACAGAGCTGTTTTCAGTAGTCATCAGACAACTAACTGATTATATTTGTCTTATTTTTCCTAGAAACTAGAATCTGACACTTCATGCTAGTTGTCTCCTTATGAAGAGTCAACTCTATTTTCTAGGAAAAACAAACAAAACAAAATCATAATGTCGTCTGCTGAAATGTTTACCGAGCATGCAAAGTGTTTAATGAAAATCTAAAAGGCTGCTTTGGAAAAAAGAACACGTCACATACAGAAAATGAGAGTCTCGGTTTTATTGCAGAAATGATGTTTGTAACACTGCTTACTGGTCCCAAAATAAATAAAAATATAATCTGCACTATGGTGAAAGTTCACTTTTGTCGTAAACATCGTGCGGTTTATCCTGTCGTCGGATTTTGCTAACTAGTATAAGTTAGTTGTTTCATGGTAATTGTCCTTATTTGAGGACTTTAGTATGTCCCCAACCTCAGTGCGGACATATTGTTTTGATGCGGATATCGTTCTTATCTGCCCTATATCTTGTGAACCAGTGGTTGGATTCTTCACAAATGTTCGTGGATATATAATTGGGACAAAAGAATGAACTGATATGGTTTGGGTGGCTTTGACAACGTTCAAGGTCACAGCAGAAGAAATAATGAAACTTCACGGTGGGTGAGGGGTCATCTGTTTTCTCTGAAAATACTGTTACCAGTTTCAAACTACTGTTCTGTCTAGTATTGTGTTCACCAGGTTTATTGTTTTATTACCCTTTATACATTGCGCTATTAGTTTTTTTTTGTTTTGTTTTTATTTTATTATCATTTTTTTTTTATTTTACGTTGATGGTACCGTTGGGGTGTTGGCAAATTCCCGCTTACTTAGTTTCAGTCCAGTGTGTTAGTACGTGTTGATGCATGATATCAGAAGTGTGGTCTCGTTTCACTCAAACTCTCTCGGTATACAGATTTCAATAATTGTATAATCTCATTTTTTCTTACATTTAGTTTTGCTGCACTTTAATACCACTTAATGCGTAACATATTTCGATGTTTTAATTGTATGCTGTTTTATATTATTATTGAACATTTACCCTTCATCCCAGCAGTGTATATCTACATGAGACGGCTCATAACGAGCTGTCTCATCGGAAGCTACACTGTTTGTCATGCTATTACTGATTTTTGACTAAACCCCTGCTTGCAACAATGTATGTGTCCAAATTCAGGTATGAATGAGCCCATTTCAGAAACTTGGGGTGAAAGGGTTGTTGTTCAGCTATTACACTGTTCTATGTGTCATACATTGGCCAATTTTACTTTCAGACACAGTCACATATTGAAACAATGGTAAGTGATGTGGCACGGAATACATCAGGACTCGAGAAACGAATGAACAAAATAGAAGAGAAGCTTCTTAGCCTTCAAGTGAGTATCAGTGCTTTTCATAGCGTCTCAACATATTCATTTATGCGAAAATGGAGCTCGTAATTAATACATGAGACCATAATCCTACTAATCAACGAGAAAGAATACTCTTTCACAACAGGTTACTCGAATTTTTCTTGCCCCTCTTCTGAAAAATGTTCTACTCTAGATGGAATAAATTTGTCGCTTTTTTCCTAGAACCTTTTTTCAGAAGGGTATTCGTATTCCGGAATTCAAACAGTTACTGTTTTGTCATTGGCTGCTCATCATCTCTCCTTCTTTTGGTGTCTCGGGAAGGTTGTGCTTCGCGACTATAGATGATTCCTTGAGTATCTTGATTGCGTGATTAATGTATATATTGTTAATAGTTCCTCTCTAATTGCAGTTCTTTACAACAAAAATATGCGTGAAGCATGTTGCCTTTCAGTATATGCATTCTATTAATCTGACATAACTTCGCGAACTTAACTTGCCTTTTTGAAAACCACAGGCCTCCGACTACCTAGTTAACATTCTACTTATATCTGTGACGGTCTGAGATAAATTTAAGTAGAAAGGTAACTGGGTATGACATTTACAGTAGTATTCACTATTTTTTCCTAATAATTTTAAATTTGGTCATTCATGTTAGAATGTGTTTATGTATCTATTTTAGCGGCAACTAGACATGCTCCCAAGTGTGATAGTAGATAGAATGCACACCATTCAATCCGGATATGACAGACAAATGGAACGAAGGCCTTTACCAGACTTTAGATCCATCAGTCGATTGTCACCCCCTAGAAGACGGCGTGGGATTGTTCCCCTTTCACAGCCTCAGAGCCAACCACCTACCACACAACCAGACATTAATAACACAAGCAAAAGCCAAATATAAAATGTGAAAGGAAATAATATACTACCAGTGATACAAATCCTTTGCAGTCTCACCTGCATCCGGTGCTTGTGCTCTCCATAAAGAATGTTCACCAGAGGCATAAAAAAACAAACAGTGACTATCTTACTCGACGCCAAAAGCAATTGTCGTGTACCGACTGTGCCGTAATATATAACATTTTTTTCTTTGCAAAGGTTGAGTTAAATAGAAACGTGTCCTCGAATGGCATCGGTTTGAATCCTTACGAATTTTCGAAGAAATAACATGTAAAAACACATAAATATTTGAGCCTGTACTTTTTACGCGTGCTCAACGAAGACTGCGTGCTCAACGAAGACTCGTTGTCCGCATGTAGATACTTTACATCCTTGTCTATCCAAAGTGCGCTCAATCTAGAGTCCAATTAGACTATGCAAATGCACACATGTCTGGGCGCACATGTCAGAAGGAACGTTTACACAAACCACATAATTTATGCAGATAACACTAATACTATATGGAGTACAGTGTAGAATAAGGTGCACACTGAAGGACTTAATGTGTATTGAATTTTGTAAGTGCTGTCCTAATATACAAGCCGTTCAAATAATTCGGAAATGATTTCAAGCACAATATTCCATATCATATACACATCAAGTAAAGAGAATCTTTATAAAAGTAAGGAAACCGACATTGAAGTGTGTGTATTGAGGTGTAGAATGTTACATGTCAGTAAGAGATTTGCGTTCTTAAAATAATCTCAGCATCTCACTAGAAATAACATAAAAGAAAACTAAGAGTTAAGACATACCAAAGGTTGACCTTAATGAAATTCAAAGTTTAGAGAATAAGCAGTGAGTAAAACACCAATGAATGTATGATATTTATAAACCAAAAGTTAAAAACGGTTAGGGTAAATTAAAGGCTCCATATTTCTCAAAAATTGACATTTTATCATCCAAGAAAGGTTTAATAAATTGATGTTTGGTATAAATACAATCATAAAATGTGGGATCTGACAGCCTGTAAAATTTCAGGTAGTCTCTCGTTCTTGAAATGAAATGATTTTGTATCGTATCTCTGAATTAAATGTTGTCAGATGCCATATTTTATGATCGATTTAATATTGTATGTCAATTTCTTAAACCATTCTTGGATAAAAAAAAAAAAAAAAAAAAAAATTTCAGGAATATGGAGCCTTTAAGGGGAATAAATACAGTACTGTCAAAATTGTTTTACCTCATTCTTAAACGGGTTCACTCTAAAAGAAATTCCGAAACAATTTCCCTTTAGGGTAAACATTTAAGCATCAGAAGGGTGGAGTGGGGGTGTTTGTAAGAAAGGCGCCTAAATTGTTTCATTTGGACAGGTGTCAGAAAACTGAAACTGTATTCATTCTCTTTTAGAGAACATCATACGTTTATTTCATAAAATATTAGTACTAATGCTACATAAATTGTTATGAGCAGATGTACAACGCTTTTATTACTTCCTAAAGATGATGAGGAATCGTTTCGATGGGTTCTCAAATGCTTTGCAATTATTGAATTATTGCATTCATAAACCTCATTATTTTACATACCAACACCACTTCGATACATGAATGAATAGGTCGTGCAAAGTATCTTTATTATGGTAATTATGGTACCAAACATTTTGTCCTGGTAATAATTATAGTTGTATGTGTAAAACCATGTAGGTTATGGAAGTTTTATAAGAATATATTTCACGTTAACGAATTTGTGGAAATCTACGAGCTAAAGAGCTTGCGAGTAGGTTTCCACCGACACAACGTAAATCATAGACATGAGCCAACATGATAATGTTTGTTGTATATATACTTTTCGACAGATTTATACTAGATATCGACGGACATGACAAAAATGCCAGTTTTGACGTAAATATACTGATTTGCATATTGGAAGTTATCAGACAAAACTCAATTTATTTCATGAAAAATCGTGTGGTAAGCTTTCCAATGCAGTTAAATGTCTAGCAATGTCGAAACCGATACGATGCTATTAGCAAAGAATGTATGTAATTAGAATGTATATCACTGTATTATTAGGCACATCTATAATCTTTGCCACTCTCTTGGCTAATTCAGCAGACGACAAATTGATGATATTCTTATTATTTTTTTCCAGAAAACAGGATTTGGCATTTCATGCAAATTTTCTCCATTGGAGACAATTTTCATGAAATGCCAAATCTTGTTTTCTTGGAAAAATAAGAAAATTATTTCAATATGTTGTCTGCTGAAAACTTTACCCACAGTGCATAAGCATTGATATAAGACGTGCGTTAAGGCTGATTTATACTGAATCAAGCAGTGATACTGAAAACTGACGTTTATCGAGTCGTGCATGTTGCACAAGTACACAGTAAGTGACTGTGACTATTGTAATTGATGGATTGTAATATGTCATATTCCATTTCAGGAAATCTGTGTTAACATACGTGATATCAGCTCAAATGGTCAAACGTGATTTGTTTCTACGGACATTTCTAAGCGAATACGTTTTTATGTGTTAGTATAAGCGTACCCGTTTGCTGTTCGCCAATAGAATCCATAATAACAGTTTGTCACCCTAAACGAGGTTTGCAAAATAATTTAATCATCAAACGTATATAATAAATAAAAAGTGAAAGGAATATAGGAATATTAATATAAGTGCCTTTAATCATATCGCTGAAAAATGCGTTCTGTACTCATTTGCTGTTCATAATGTCGCTATTTCACCATTACTGAAAATCGTGCTTTACGTGACTGCGTAATCCCGTCACATTACGTACCGTAACCGAATATGTGTTTCAGTCAAAAAACGTTAAGAGAATGGCTTGTAGATGCTGATTAGATGGCTCGTCACGACCGTCTCCTCTGCATTTGCACTGTTTGCAAAGGTATCTATACTGGTCTGCAGGAATGAAGGGGTAAAGACTTCTCACTTCTAATTGAATGACTATCTACTTCCAAAGTCAGCTATTCTGAATTTCAACTTCTTACATTTCACTCTAAGCAGTTGCACGGCAAAAAATTAAATGTTAGTAGTCTTTATGTTTGATATAGGAAGTCATTGTTAGAATAAATATCTAAAAGGTTGCCTCACTAGGGCTGCCATATTCAAGTACTAAGTTTTTTGTGTACAGCGTCAGTATTAGTGCTCTTAACCCTTTCAGACCTGAATTTATGTAGGCCCATCCATCTTTGAAAATGGACATATACATTGACATAAATAGGGTGTTAGTAAAAATCACGAACTGAATGGCAATTAGAGTAAATCTTGACGAGATGATCCGTCTCATCAGGATCTACGATGTTTGCAAAGGTATTTCTTTTGTCTTCAGAGTTGCAAAGGTTAAATACAAACAAGTCATACATTAACCATTTACAGACTGGATGGACTTCCTACACTACTTGTACACATTGGAAGATTCTAATTTCGATTTAGGTATGTCGGGCTGTGATTTATATATTCATTGGGGCAAAAGAGTTGAGCTATTTGCAAACAGTGGAGACCCTGATCAGACGCCATATCCTGTGACATCTGATGTGGGTCGACACTGTTTGCCCTTTCAGGAGCCTTCAGACTACAATAGGTTTATTATATTTATTACATTATAGTTGTCTAGCTTTTTAATGTGGCGAAGGGATCCAGCGTATTATATAAAGAATTAACCGATTTTAGACTGAACAAATTCCGCCAAAATTATGTATTGGAAGAGTCGAATTTCATTTTTTGTATGTCAGGCTATGTGGTTCAGATATGGCTAAACTATTTGCAAACAGTGGAGGTCCTGATCAGACGCCGCATTCTGCGGCGTCTGATCTGGGTCTGCACTGTTTGCCAGCTTCCCTTTTTGCGGGTATCCAGACTAAACTGGTTTAAGCTATTTGGTTTAAGCTGTGCGAAAATTCAGTGTATGTTACCATAACAACGATGCATAACTCTGCGTTACCTCTGTGTACAGTACATCAGTTTTTATGTGTACATGAATGTTGAGCTGTAAGTCGGATATGATTGATGTATCTATTTAACCTAAGTATTCGGATAAACTGGTCCGATCAAACAGTGTAGTCCCATTTCAGTCACCAACGTCTGACAAGGCTCTACACTTTGTGCCACTTACCAAGCAATATTTAGGCACATCAACAGGCAGTAAAATAGAGATGTTCATATATTAAGAATGATAAAGAGATAAGGGGCCTGGATACACTTGACAGATTTTATGCCGTTTTTACAAGGAAGATAAATTTAATAACTTCCGGTTTGTTTTCCTGTAAATCAAGTTCTTTCTGGAAAGGTGACTAGTCTGAAAGCAAATGATTTCATTTTAGAGTAGAACATTTTCAGAAGGGAGCAAAAACCAACTTTCATTAAGTGTAGCAATAACCTTTATTCCAAAATCGCTTACTGTGCTGTCGACCGAGCCGGTACTGCTTAAAATTGCTGTCGACCAAAAAATACGGTTTTCGACCGAGCAGTACAGATGTCGAAAGAGGAGTAACCTTGTTTGGATGTCCGTAGGAGACAAAAACGCGGCTTAACATTTACAAAAGCCTTCGATTTCTTTACAGAGATATCGCGTTATTTGTCTGATCATTTATACACCCTTTGTTGCACCGAAAAAAACAACAACACAAAACAAATACGTCGGTGCTGTCAGAAGCATCTATTTTCATAGAATATCATTTATCAAATGTGTATAAATAAGTCAGAAAGCAATAATATCCTAGTATATTTTACATACCACTGATACTTCTACAAAAAAAAAGGATGTTTTGCATAATTTATGCACTCTGGCAGATTTTATGGACATTTAATAAAATATCAGGATACGGCCGTCGATTACCAGCGATATGACCGTCGTTAATATCGTAGTCTGAGTGGTACAGTTGTCGACGGAATACGAAGACGATAGTTTATCTACTGGAATTAAAATAAACGTTTTTTCTGTGACTTCTTGGGGTCTGGGAAGGGCTGCGGTTTGTGATTGTGGCACTCCCTGGACTTTTCCCTTACCTTTTTTTGCATACCACGCCTATTGTGTTTGTGCCGTGTGGAGACCCTAGAAAGTCTCCCCGTACATTCATTTAATGGTGTTATTATTTCAAGTGCTAGAGTTTGCACTTTACAATCACCTTTCGTATTCCTCTTCCTCATGATTCTAATTTATACCTCATTAAAGGTTAGATGTTTACCGGTAGTCGTATCCCGTTTATAACAATTTCTTACTTTACGTTTCTTTGGACTTGTATTAGACTTAGTTATGTATTGTCGGTTGTTGCTATACTCTGTATGCATCGGTCCTACCGCCTGTTTGCATCGCTACTTACTGCCCATAATAGCCCGTACGAATACTGCTTTTTATCTAATGGCATTGGGCACAGTGAAGCAATTGTGACAGGACTGCTGATTAGTGCCAAAAAGTGTAGGGAAGCCTGGGGTAGTTATTTTGTGTAAGGCGGCCTGTGATTGGTTAATAATAAAGATGAATTAAAACTCATCATTCTAATTTGAAGAAAAAAATGTCTGTTTGTAATTTTCTGATTGTTTCAAAGAAATATTTTTTTCTGTGTGTGTTTGCTGGAGCCCAAAGAAGAAGTGGTGAAATTGCAAAGTTTCAATTTTTGATACCTGCCAATTGAGGGGTTGCTACATTCAGCCTCCAAAAAGTCCCTGAAAGTGCTAGTGATGGTGGTATTTTTCCTTGTTTATTTGCTATGCTAAACCTTGGCTTTGAATTAAAACAAAATTTAGAAGCCCAGCCGTACCCTGAAATGAACCCTCAAGCACCAAAAAGGGTGGAATCACTATGGAGCTCTATGGGAAAAATAATTAGTTCACTGTATCCTATTACTTCCTATACAACTATATGAGTATCACTAACAGATTAAAAAATAATTAGTTCACTGTACCCTACACTGGCAGTAGACTGGAAGAAGCAAATAAATAAATTTGCAATTTTTTATTGATTTTTCACTGCTTTTTTAAATCCCCTGAAGGGAAATAAGCAAATATGAGTCTCTAAACAAGGATTCTGGGGTCAGTTTGTAAAATTTACTTTGAAATGGGGGTCAGCTGGAGTAGGTATTTATGTAGGTGGTCTGTACATTAGTATTCACCATAAGCACATTTGTTTTCACAACTTCATCTTCTGTCTGTCCAGTGTTGTTGATAGATGTCAGCAAATGTGTAGCTGGCTATGTTTTCAAACAAAAAAGTAAATATGAATAGTAAATAATAAGGAAAATTATCAAAAACTTTACGCGCCTCACATGCAGTTACATTCGAGTGGTAAAGTGACACATCTTGAGTGCGCGCAGATTTGTTGAGTTTACCAGCGCCTTATTAGAACTTTCGACATTGCGCACTGACACCAAACAAGGCAAATGAAAGTGCTTACTTCGGTGACTTTGAAATGACCTGGACCTCTGAACTTTTGACCTCTGATGACCTCTGACTTCCATGACTTGGAAGCTTACACAGGTAATAGTAAAGTAATGCTGTTGCAAGGACAATTGACAATTTCTGTGACCTTGACCTTCAGATATGACTGTTTTATGCCTTGAATTAAACGTCAGATTAGATTATTTTCTTCTATACATATTTTTAATGAAATATATGGAGTAATATATCGGGTAAACATAAAATGATGGTGATATGTATCACTTGGAAAGTGGCATATATTGCATGGTGTCTATAATGGTATGAACTATAAGTGCCCTTTTCTTAGAATGCATACTCCCAGGTACTGAAACTGGATCCGTCAAACAAAAGTGCTTCTATTTTTAACAGTCATGTGACCTTGACCTTGACCTTAGTGACCTTATTCTAAAATATCTACAAGCAGGCCTAGAAACATGTGAGAGAACTGGATTTTCTATGCTTTTCTATATTTAAGTGACCTTGATCTTGTGTGACCATGACCTTGACCTTGTGTGACCTTGACCTTTGTACTTAGCCATCAAGTTCATGTTTTATCTCCTCTTATTTACTATTCATCAGAAAGCACATATAGAAGTTTACTGTTGGTCGCTTTAAGCGGACATTTAAAACACACCGTGCCATTGACATGTCAACCGGGCCAATTTAACCTTCTAGTATATATTTTCTGCATATAATTTGACATTTTTTCATGTTTCTGTAATATATTAGTCATTAAGATACACTTCAGGCACAAACAACTGAGATAATGGTGTTATATTAAAGCCAAGCTATTTAGCCCATGTTATAGGGGGTGGGTGGGGTAAAATCAAGATAAGACAATAGATGTAATACACATGCTGTCTCTAAGTACTTGATTTGTATTTTAATATAAGTATAGCTGTATGGTTTGATTTCTGTATCATTCTGACAATAAATTAGAAAGAAAAATAGAATCAAAGTTATTTGTCACTTTTTTATCTATATTATTTATATTGGAGACTTTTGCTGTATTTTTACTGGGAGATAGGCACACAAAAAGAGTCCCTATCAGCAAAATTAAGCAAATAAGTGAAAACAAAGGACATTATGTAGTTATAATTAGTTTATTTTATTGATATATAGTGGTTTTTTGGTGCTTTATTGGGGGAAAATGTTGCTCTATAGGGCAAAGTGAACCAATTGTGACAGGACTGCTGATTGGTGCAAAAAAGTGTAGGGAAGCCCAGGGTAGTTATTTTGTGTAAGGCGGCCTGTGATTGGTTAATAATAAAGATGAATTAAAACTCATCATTCTAATTTGAAGAAAAAAATGTCTGTTTGTAATTTTCTGATTGTTTCAAAGAAATAAATGTTTCTGTGTGTGTTTGCTGGAGCCCAAAGAAGAAGTGATGAAATTGCAAAGTTTCAATTTTTGATACCTGCCAATTGAGGGGTTGCTACATTCAGCCTCCAAAAAGTCCCTGAAAGTGCTGGTGATGGTGGTATTTTTTCCTTGTTTATTTGCTATGCTAAGCCTTGGCTTTGAATTAAAACAAAATTTAGAAGCCCAGCCATACCCTGAAATGAACCATTAAGCACCAAAAAGGGTGGAATCACTATGGAGCTCTATGGGAAAAATAATTAGTTCACTGTACCCTATTACTTCCTATACAACTATATGAGTATCACTAACAGATTAAAAATTACTATTTCTCCTGTTAGGCTACATTCTGCTTTTTCTTTACAGATTCCCCGTTCTACTGCTAGATTTAACTCTCTGTTACCTACTGTTAACGTTTCACCTTCGAAACTTCACTCTGTATCATCTAAAAATTTATATGGCGCTTCTAATAATAATATTTTCAGAAATCACCTTAGAATTAGACTTTCTCAAATTAAATCTCCTATACTTCTAAAATATAAGAATCCGTATAAAAGGAACAGTATGTACCCTAATATTTCTAAGTGCAATGCCAAGTGTTGCACCTTCTGCAATCATTTAATTTGTCAGACAACTATAATTTCCTCAGTTAATCATAGACAATTTTCAGTTGTAAACTACTCTGATTCAGACTGAAAATCAGAGGATGTTATATATGTTCTCACTTGCAGCGAAGGAGGCTGAGGAATGCAGTATGTTGGACAGACCAAACGGGCCCTTAAAACAAGGTTTAAGGAACATTTGCTTAAAGTCAAAAAAGCTAAGAAAATTGATACGTTTCTTTATCAACATTTCCGGAGTACTGGTCATTCATGATCACCTAGTAAAGTTTTGGTTCAACCTGTTGAAAGAATTATACACAAGTCCAATTCTACCGAAAGATTCAAAAATATTTTAAGACATGAACTTGAACTTAAATGGATTAAACGTTTACAAACCCCTTTTCCACTTGGATTTAATGATAATATTTACCATGAAGGAAATATTCTAAAATCCCTTCTAGATATTAAAAAACGTAATAAACGATCCCGTGGTAAGCGCAAAAATGGCAATTTTAAACGAAAACATAAAACTGTCATCTCTTTTTGATTTAAAGATTCTCTTACATTCTGGACGTCATCAAATGCTTTCCAAACTAACTTCACTGTCTGTTTCTTCATTACGTAAGTTAGATGATGAGGCGAAAAAATGTTTTGATAGAAAACATGATTTGTATGAAGCAGCTCTCCTTACTAGATGTTATACTCAACATGCTCTTCGTCCTTACATTGATTCTGAAATTAACCACATTAGACACTTCATCAAAATTCCATTCATTAATAAAGGTATTGAATTCATAGATTTACCTAGCATATTTCGAGATAATAATGTTGTGTCAGCTATACCTTCATATTTCGAAAACACGGAATCTCCTATTATTTGTTATAAATGTAACAAACCTATCCGTAATACTATACTTAATTTTAATAAATTAGTTTCTGATCTTGATATTGAAACTAGTTCCCATGATTCTTGAGATTATAAAGATTCTAAATTTTGTTATTCAACCAGCGGGTCATATTGTCACTGGTAACTTGAAGATTATAACTGATTCACGATTCCGTTCAGTTATTTCAAAAGGACCTAAATATAGATTCCCAGACCACATTGATTTCAATAAATGTTGGGAAACAATTGCCAGTGCTTTAAATGATTATTGTACGCGTTGGTGTAAACGAGAGCATGTTGAGTCTAATGCTTTAAATAATTGGAAATTAAAGATTTTTAAGATCATTGATGAACGTGTGTTATTTTACTCTAATAACCTCGATCTTCTCCTAAATTATCTTTTCGATATTTGAAACAAGGTATCCAAGAATTTCATAGGAAGTATGTTTTGGCTCCAGCTGATAAAGCAGCTAATAACGTTGTTGTTGTGTGACGAATTTATTATAATACTCTAATACAAGAACTTGGTAGTACCAAAACATATGAACGGATTTCTCCTGACGAGAGATCTATTGTTAATACCCATTTTATCGATATTACTGCTAAGTGTGCAGTGAGTATTAAAGAAAAGCAAGACAGACTTCCTACGTTATATTGGTTACCGAAACTTCATAAACGACCTTATAAAGCACGTTTCATTGCTAATTCTATTTCATGTACGACTACTAATTTGTCCAAACTGCTAACTTCATGCCTTACTGCTGTTTAAAAAACATTGGATTAGATACTATGATACTGTTTACGAAAGGGACGGAATTAACTATTTTTGGTCAATTAAAAATTCTAATGATGTTCTCAATAAATTTAAATCTAAAAACTTTCAGGCTTCTAAATTGTCTACATATGATTTTTCTACACAGTATACTACTTTACCTCATCATCTTATAAAAGATAAACTTATTGATTTAATTAACCGAACGTTTATTCGGGAGAATACCCAATATTTGGCCTGCTACGAAGAATGTGCTTTTTTCACTTCTGATGTATATAATAATCACAATTTATGGTCGTGTCAAAAAGTCTGTGATGCTCTTGTTTATCTTTTGGATAATATTTTTTATTAGATTTGGAACTAAACTTTATAGGCAAACTATTGGTATCCCGATGGGAACTAATTGTGCTCCTCTTGTTGCAGATTTGTTTCTTTTTTGTTATGAGAGAGATTTCATGAAGTCTCTCTCACGTGAAAATCAGGCTGACATTATTGAGGTTTGGGGCTTGACGATATGTCTTTGGCTTGGCCCGCCGTGGTTCAACTATTGGTTTTCATTTGCTCTGGCATACAGTAGAATTAGCCATGAGTACTCGTCTTTGTTTATTATAGTGATTAATTTGATTTTTATGTTTTCGCTTTGATGCATTGACTAAGTTAGGAGCCTTTATGCGAACCGAATTTTTATGTATTCCTGTATTAAGAGTAGCATCGGGACCCAGGGTGAAGTTAGCTAGCTGTAAAAGTGCTTTAAACCCCCCGGTGGTTTACTCTACTGACCATTCTGAGGCGGTGGTTAGTCTTACTCTTTGTTGCTTTGTGGTTTATTCTACGAGGCGATATGTTGTATGTCTTTCCGTGTGTCATTTTGTTCTTGTGTTTTTCAGTTATTTTAGTATTGCAATTACCTCGCTTGGGGAAGAGAGAGCTAATCTTGGTGCTTTTCGTGCATTTGTTCGATTTGTGCTTGTTTGGGTTTGTCGGTTTCCTCTTCCTCTTGGGGTCTGGGAAGGGCTGCGGTTTGTGATTGTGGCACTCCCTGGACTTTTCTCTTACCTTTTTAGCTCACTGGAGCATGAAGTGCTCATGGTGAGCTATTGTGGTCAGTCAATGTCCGTCGTGGGCCATGCATCGTCCGTCGTGCGTCGTCCATCCTGCGGCGTCAATAATTGCTTTAAAAGCCTACTCCTCCTACACCCCTGGGCCAATTGACTCGATACTTGGTAGGAAGAATCAGGGTGACCTGTAGATCAAAAATAGCTAAAATTGTGCCGATCGGAAATCCAAGATGGCCGCCATCTTGAAAATCTATTTTTCGCTTCTTCTCCTGAACCGAAAGCCAATTGACTCCAAACTTGCTAGGAAACATCGGAGTGACTTGTAGATCAAAAATAGCTAAAATCGTGCCGATCGGAAATCCAAGATGGCCGCCATCTTGAAAATCTATTTTTCGCTTCTTCTCCTGAACCTAAAGGCCACTTGACTCCAAACTTTCTAGGAAGCATCGGGGTAACTTGTAGATCAAAATTAGCTAAAATCGTGCCGATCGGAAATCCAAGATGGCTGCCATGGCAGCCATCTTAAAAATCTATTTTTCGCTTCTTCTCCTGAACCGAAAGGCTAATTGCCTCCAAACTTGCTAGGAAGCAGCAGGGTGACTTGTAGATTGAAAATAGCGAAAATCGTGCCAATTGGAAATCCAAGATGGCCGCCATGGCAGCCATCTTGAAAATCTATTTTTCGCTTCTTCTCCTGAACCTAAAGGCCACTTGACTCCAAACTTTCTAGGAAGCATCGGGGTAACTTGTAGATCAAAATTAGCTAAAATTGTGCCGATCGGAAATCCAAGATGGCTGCCATGGCAGCCATCTTAAAAATCTATTTTTCGCTTCTTCTCCTGAACCGAAAGGCTAATTGCCTCCAAACTTGCTAGGAAGCAGCAGGGTGACTTGTAGATCGAAAATAGCGAAAATCGTGCCAATTGGAAATCCAAGATGGCCGCCATGGCAGCCATCTTGAAAATCTGTTTTTTGCTTCTTTTCCTGAACCGTAAAGCCAATTGACTCCAAACTTGCTAGGAAGCATTTGTGTGACTTGTAGATCAAAAATAGCTAAAATTATGCCTATCGGAAATCCAAGATGGCCGCCATGGCAGCCATCTTGAAAATCTATTTTTCGCTTCTTCTCCTGAACCCAAAAGCCAATTGACTCCAAACATGGTAGGAAGCATTGGGGTGACTTGTAGATAAAAAATAGCTAAAATTGTTCCGATCGGAAATCCAAAGATGGCTGCCATGGCAGCCATCTTGAAAATCTATTTTTTGCTTCTTCTCCTGCCCCAAAAGGCCAATTGACTCCAAACTTGCTAGGAAGCATAGGTGTGACATGTATCACATCAAAAATAGCTAAAATTGTGCTGATCATAAATCCAAGATGGCCGCCTTGGCGGCCATCTTGAAAATCTATTTTTCGCTTCTTCTCCTTACCCCAAATGCCAATTGACTCGAAACTTGGTAGGAAGCATTGGGGTGACTTGTAGATCAAAAGTAGCTAAAATCGTTCTAATCGGAAATCCAAGATGGCCGCCATGGTCGCCATCTTGAAATCTATTTTTCTCTTCTTCTCCTGACCCGAAAGGCCTATTGACTCCAAACTTTGTAGGACGCATCAGGGTAACGTGTAGATCAAAAGTAGCTAAAATCATGCTGATTGGAAATCCATGATGGCCGCCATGGTGGCCATCTCGAAAATCTTTTTTTCGCTTCTTCTCCTAAACCCAAATGCCAGTTGACTTGAAACATGGTAGGAATCATCGGGGTGACTTATAGATTGAAATTGGCTAAAATCGTTCCGATTGGAAGTCCAAGATGGCCGCCATGGCGGCCATCTTGAAAATCTGCTTTTCACTTCTCCTGAACCAAAAGGCCTATTGACTTTAAACTAGGTAGGAAGCATCAGGGTGACCTGTAGATCAAAAATAGCTAAAATCATCCCTATCAGAAATCCAAGATGGCCGCCATGACAGCCATGCTGAAAATCTATTTTTCGCTTCTTCTGAACTGAAAGGCCATTTGAATCGAAACTTGGTAGGAAGCATTTGGGTGACTTGTAGATCTAAAATAGCTTAAATTGTTTGATCAGAAATCCAAGATAGCCAAGTCCATTGAAAGTATCGAGGTGACTTGTAGATCAACAGTAGCTAAAATCATTCTGATTGGAAATCTAAGATGGCTGTCATCTTGTTTAAGTTTAATATATTTCCCTGCTACTGTGCTGTTTACATGTATAAAATCATAATTCTTCAGAAACCAATTAGCCAATTGCCGCCAAATTTCACTTTGATCCTACTGTTGAAATGTGATTGAGAGTTTGTTCAAACGGTCATGCTCCATTGACTGTCATGCCATATATAATATTCTTCTTCAAAATTAAGAACTGCTTGAAGGTTGATCTTTTCATTAGCTGCGATGACAGGACTGGAAAAATGTTGCATAACATCTGCATATCTGCAGTGGCTATGTCAGGTGAGCGACCCGTGGGTCGTGGGCCTCTTGTTTTCAATTCAACTTCAAGATACCTGGATGATTTATTAAATATTGACAATATTTACTTTGACCAAATGGTGGACCGGATATACCCTACGGAACTCCAATTAAATAGAGCAAATTCTTCCGATACCGATGCACCTTTTTTGGATTTGAATCTATGTATTTCTAATGGTACGGTTTCCACCAAAATTTATGATAAACGAGACAGTTTTGATTTTGATATAGTCAATTTCCCTTTTCTGGATGGCGATGTCCCCCGGCGTACCTCATATGGGATATACATATCTCAACTTATTAGATTCTCCAAATCTTCTTCAAATCTTAATGACTTTAACTACCGTAATAAAGCACTTACTGCCAAACTTCTTAGGTGGGGCTATCGTTATTTTAAACTTCGTAAGGCGTTTTCAAAATTTTATCGCAGACACAGTGCCTTGTTAGAAAAATATAGCGTCAGTCTGAAAACACTTCTGCAACAAGGTATATCGAAACCAGAATTTTACGGTGACTTAGTGTACAGATTTAGAAAAATTGTAGGAAAATGTAACTTTTCGGACCAATTCAGAAAACTTATTAACCGTTATAAAAGAATTGGCTATATATAGCCTGGATATTATGCGGCAGACTGCATGCCTAGTTGTCAACCCAATCATTGTTGATGGCTATGCTTCACTCTTTAATTGCACGACGGCGGTTCGGGCCTCAGACCCAATGACGGCCTCTTCGTAAAACTTTAACCAGTGGGTTGGGGCTTGACGATATGTCTTTGGCTTGGCCCGCCGTGGTTCAACTATTGGTTTTCATTTACTCTGGCATACAGTAGAATTAGCCATGAGTACTCGTCTTTGTTTATTATAGTGATTAATTTGATTTTTATGTTTTCGCTTTGATGCATTGACTGAGTTGAGAGCCTTTATGCGAACCGAATTTTTATGTATTTCTGTATTAAGAGTAGCATCGGGACCCAGGGTGAAGTTAGCTAGCTGTAAAAGTGCTTTAAACCCCCGGGTGGTTTACTCTACTGACCATTCTGAGGCGGTGGTTAGTCTTACTCTTTGTTGCTTTGTGGTTTATTCTACGAGGCGATATGTTGTATGTCTTTCCGTGTGTCATTTTGTTCTTGTGTTTTTCAGTTATTTTAGTATTGCGATTACCTCGCTTGGGGAAGAGAGAGCTAATCTTGGTGCTTTTCGTGCATTTGTTCGATTTGTGCTTGTTTGGGTTTGTCGGTTTCCTCTTCCTCTTGGGGTCTGGGAAGGGCTGCGGTTTGTGATTGTGGCACTCCCTGGACTTTTCTCTTACCGTTTTAGCTCACTGGAGCATGAAGTGCTCATGGTGAGCTATTGTGGTCAGTCAATGTCCGTCGTGCGCTATGCGTCCTCCGTCGTGCGTCGTCCATCCTGCGGCGTCAATAATTGCTTTAAAAGCCTACTCCTCCTACACCCCTTGGCCAGTTGACTCGATACTTGGTAGGAAGAATCAGGGTGACCTGTAGATCAAAAATAGCTAAATTGTGACGATCGGAAATCCAAGATGGCAACCATCTTGAAAATCTATTTTCGCTTCTTCTCCTGAACCGAAAGCCAATTGACTCCAAACTTGCTAGGAAACATCGGAGTGACTTGTAGATCAAAAATAGCTAAAATCGTGCCGATCGGAAATCCAGTTGGCCGCCATGGCCGCCATCTTGAAAATCTATTTTTCGCTTCTTCTCCTGAACCTAAAGGCCACTTGACTCCAAACTTTCTAGGAAGCATCGGGGTAACTTGTAGATCAAAATTAGCTAAAATCGTGCCGATCGGAAATCCAAGATGGCTGCCATGGCAGCCATCTTGAAAATCTACTTTTCGCTTCTTCTCCTGAAACAAAAGGCTAATTGCCTCCAAACTTGCTAGGAAGCAGCGGGGTGACTTGTATATCGAAAATAGCGAAGATCCTGCCAATTGGAAATCCAAGATGGCCGCCATGGCAGCTATCTTGAAAATCTATTTTTTGCTTCTTTTCCTGAACCGTAAAGCCAATTGACTCCAAACTTGCTGATTTCAAGATACCTGGATGATTTATTAAATATTGACAATATTTACTTTGACCAAATGGTGGACCGGATATACCCAACGGAACTCCAATAAAATAGAGCAAATTCTTCCGATACCGATGCACCTTTTTTGGATTTGAATCTATGTATTTCTAATGGTACGGTTTCCACCAAAATTTATGATAAACGAGACGATTTTGATTTTGATATAGTCAATTTCCCTTTTCTGGATGGCGATGTCCCCCGGCGTACCTCATATGGGATATACATATCTCAACTTATTAGATTCTCCAAAGCTTCTTCAAATCTTAATGACTTTAACTACCGTAATAAAGCACTTACTGCCAAACTTCTTAGGCGGGGCTATCGTTATTTTAAACTTCGTAAGGTGTTTTCGAAATTTTATCGCAGACACAGTGCCTTGTTAGAAAAATATAGCGTCAGTCTGAAAACACTTCTGCAACAAGGTATATCGAAACCAGAATTTTATGGTGACTTAGTGTACAGATTTAGAAAAATTGTAGGTAAATGTAACTTTTCGGACCAATTCAGAAAACTTATTAACCGTTTTAAAAGAATTGGCTATAGCCTGGATATTATGCGGCAGACTGCATGCCTAGTTGTCAACCCAATCATTGTTGATGGCTATGCTTCACTCTTTAATTGCACGACGGCGGTTCGGGCCTCAGACCCAATGACGGCCTCTTCGTAAAACTTTAACCAGTGGGTTGGGGCTTGACGATATGTCTTTGGCTTGGCCCGCCGTGGTTCAACTATTGGTTTTCATTTACTCTGGCATACAGTAGAATTAGCCATGAGTACTCGTCTTTGTTTATAAAAGTGATAAATTTGATTTTTGTGTTTTCTCTGTGATGCATTGACTGAGTTGGGAGCCTTTATACGAACCGAATTTTTATGTGTTTCTGTATTAAGAGTAGCATCGGGACCCAGGGTGGTTAGCTAGCTGTAAGAGTGCTTTAAACCCCCCGGTGGTTTACTCTACTGACCGTTCTGAGGCGGTGGTCCCGGTGTTAGTCTTACTCTTTGTTGCTTTGTGGTTTATTCTACGAGGCGATTTGTTGTATGTCTTTCCATGTGTCATTTTGTTTTTGTGTTTTTCAGTCCTTTTAGTATTGCAATTACCTCGCTTGGGGAAGAGAGAGCTAATCTTAGAGCTTTTCGTACGTTTGTTCGATTTGCGCTTGTTTGGATTTGTCGGTGGCCTCTTCCTCTTGGGGTCTGGGAAGGGCTGCGGTTTGTGATTGTGGCACTCCCTGGACTTTTCTCTTACCTTTTTTTTCTACTTAAATCTGCACTATAAACCAGGTTTCACTTTGAGCCATGCAAAAAGCAGACTGATGTCAACAAATCGCGAAGGTCCTGATCGGACATATGCCCAAAGACACGTTTGGCATGGCGCGGCCTGTATAATGTTGATCATTACCTAAGAAACACCCTGCCTAATCGAAACACTGGTTACAAGGCCGTAATGCCGACTAAATGCTATTCTAACACCGGTTAATGGCCGATTTGCATAAAAGCTATGATAGCGGCGCCCGTACAAGATAAGTAATTCCTCGTTTCCTTGCTCTCCAGTTGCTGTTTCCACTAAAAGAGATGATGCATTTGGCGGAGAAGAAAATTACCATTACGAAAGCACGCCTATTCAAATATATAGAAAATTCAACCTCCAAAAAAAGAAAATGTTCAGATAAAAAACTCTGATATTTCTCATATTTCTGCTCAAAACATAGATTGTGGGTACTCGTTAGAACCGCCTCAGCGAGGCGGTTCTAACGAGTACCCACAATCTATGTTTTTGAGCAAAAATAAGAAAAAATAGTATATACCCCTCTAAACCCAAGTTTTACTATATAAAAGTGGGGTTTAAGGGGGTCAAAATTATATAGGCATGTTTTCGTGATGTTTACCATGTTTTTGCTGATGCAGAGTCATTATATCCGATGTCTTCAAACATTCGATCTGAAGTTCGTAGAACAGTTTTGCTCTTCAGCCAATTCGATCTTAAACTGTTCGTGTTTTTGAAAATATACAGACATTATGAACATTTGAAGTGTTTACAATGTATGAGTGTATTTCATATTCGTTTTGCCATTTATTACAAAATGATACACTGAAAAATCTGAAGAAATTTCAGGCTAAAATAAAAAAAATTACACCGGTTAAAATGTTACGATAATTGATCTAAGTTTTGGCGTTATCCCAGTTAACTTCCTTTAGATACTGTTCAAGATTGCTGTGCTAGTTTTCATTTTAAAGATCAACATGTTCACATAACCATCGTATGCCACTGAAAATATTTGGACACTCAACAGGGACAGATAACAGTCCCATACCAAGATACTCCAGTGATACTTGGTATACTTAGTTGATACCTTACCGTTAACCGATTTTCACCTCTACCTCATCCATCCATACATCTTTAGTCTATCCTCATCGATCACCATAACTTCACCTACCACACATACCACTCTCTTACCATATATATACCACCAGCCGCAACAATTAACATGATTTATTTTGGTGATATCTCTGTCTACACTTTACCTGCTTGCATTAGTGGCTAAATGACTCATTTGGAAAAAGTAATCAATTTGAAGATTTTGATAAAATCTTTGATGTCTTGTTTTATATAAAACACGTAAACAAAAATAGCAACAAGTTATTGTAGGCAAACGGTCACCGGAATAACCGAAATCACCAAAATCACCACCGAAATCACCGAAATCACCATGGAAATCACCAAAATCACCATCAAGGGGTGGGGTGGAGTGATGTTGGGTGTGATGGCGTTGGTATGTGTGTAGAAGTTAAGTTATGGTGGGATTTGGTTACGTAGGATGAGTAAGGGCTATCGAATGTGGCCCCGAATGTGGCGAGTTTTATACCTAAATCTCGGTCGAAATAATTGAAATCACCGTTGTTTTATAAAGTTCTGGGCACAAATCATACTGTCATACATGTATGATGGGGGAGGGGTAAGGTGGTAGGACTACGACAGGGTATGCTGTGTTATGCAAGCTGAGTATAGTTATCGAAGGACCCGGACCAGTAGTGTAACGAACTCCCAGTGGAAATCACCGAAATCACCGTAATTAGATCATCACTGTAAATTGAAAAATATCAAAAGAAATCACCGACAAGAATGGATGAATGAATGAATGAAGGAAGGAATGAAGGAAGGAAGGAAGGAACGAGCGACCGAACGAAAGAACGAACGAATGAATGAATGAATGAATGAAAAAGAAATTAATAAATCAATTAGACGTCAGAAAAACAAGACGTGTTTATGCAGGCCCGTATCCTCAAACGCGCCTACGGAGGTGGGGTGTATTTATCTCCATTTTTTAATACATGTCCATGAAATATCGTTCATCATTTGTGTCAGAAATTACTGTTGTAATTAAGAAATTGTTAAGACAATAGGGACACTCGGGATAGTATAATCAATTATATCAAAACATTTGTTTATATAAAATATATAAACAATTGTATAAAAATCATATTAATATAGCACATATTATGTCGGATTCTTTACAGTACAATTGTCGTCTGCTTTGTCATCTGCTTGTGATTTTAAAAGTCATTTTTGCGAACAGTGTGGACCCAGATCAGACTGCTCCTTTAGGATCTGGGTCCACACTATTCGCCTGTGTGCAAAAATAGGTTTGAAAAGTTTGCAAGAATATTCAGCAGACGACATAAACAGACGACATTTTCAGACGCAGTTTTACTTGGCGCATTAAGGGTTAACTTATCTCGCCCCTACCTAACAAACGACCCCTAACCCATCCCTGCCCTATCCTGATCCACCCTAACCTATCATACTTTCCCCCACCCCACCCCTTGATGGTGATTTCGGTGATTTCCATGGTGATTTCAGTGATTTCGATGGTGATTTCGATGGTGATTTCGGTGGGGATTTCGGTGATTTCGGTTATTCCGGTGACCCCCTGCCAATATGAATCAAGAGATTACTATCAAGCTTGAGTATTAGTTTACATCAGCGATGAGCCAAGAGCATTTCTATTACATAATCCTGCGCACCCGCGCACATTGCTATTTTCGCAAATGTGGAACAAATACATGTACATAGACGATTCTTCAGAGAATGTGCCAGTTTGTAGATTTAAAATCATTTAGTTCCCGTCCCAAGTCGTCCGACATGATTCATTATCATTAGACATGTGTTTCTGTAAAACTCGGCCCCGTCTTCTCTAAGAGCTCAGGGCAATGAAAAATATATCAAATCCATTTAGGCCTAGCGTCCCTTGAATGGATATTGTCAAACAATGTAGATCCAGATCAGACGCCACAGAAAATCTGATCAAGGTCTCCACTTTTCTGCGGTGTCTGATCAGAGTCTACAGGGCATTATATACAGGACTTTATATAAAACATGGTTATAACAAAAATAATCAGACATCCCTTCTATAGACATGGGTTGGTCTAAAGAGCTAAGGCCGAAGAGTCCACTCGGAATAATTGGGTTAAAACAATGTAAAAAAAAAAAAAAAAAAAAAAAAAAAAAAAACATCTACGAAAAGCTATCTCAGACAATGTAGATGGTTATGAGGAGATAGTTTTATGCTCTTACGACTAAGCAGAGCATTTTCATTTACTTAGCGGATAGACATACGTGAAATAAATCGTGACATAAACTTACTGCTACGGTTTATGCTAATGCTTCAAAGAAATAAAGCTATAATGGCTGCTATATCTGATTGGATGTAGAATGATGCAATAAAGATTTCTTTTAAGAACTGTTTCATGGTCCAGTTGGTTCTCAAACAGATCCTGTCTTAACCACAGCTACTCTTACCCGTTCGTTAAAACTGATAACCCTCATAAGACATGATTCTATCAGCACGTGGATGGCCATTTGTTGTATCAGCCTACTGTTGTTTGCTCAGTGATTTCCTGTACTGGACTTTTCACAACTAGATTGGTTCTATGACCTTGATCTCGTGATGTCACGGGACTTGACTAATTACTCTAGCGGGTAAGCAGTCCAAGTCTCTAACCAGTCTGGTGTAACCAGACCATGTCCCGTGACATCAAGCGGTCAGTGTCACAGTCTAAGAATGGTTCTCGATCAAACTAACCAATCTAGTGGTAAGCAGTCCAAGTTCCGTGACATCACGAGGTCTATCTATCTATCTATCTTCTCATAATTCAAAACCCTCTTACGAGTATTATTTGAATGTGCTGCGCATGGTGTGTTAGTAAGAGAAGAAAAAGTGAGATAGTGCAGCATAAAAGTGTAAAATTATGGTGAGCAAAGACGATAGGGTTAATGTTAGGAAGAAGAGTTTAAAAGCAAGATAAAAACAGTATATGCCAAAGGGAGTGTATGGTTGATCTTGCTGACTCCTTGTTTGGAAGAGTCAAGATCTGAATCAAGGACGAGATCAGCTGGTAACCTGTTCCAGAGAATAACTGTCATTGGAAAGAATGAATAGTAGTAATAACTGAAAGAAGTATGGATCTGCCTGTAAGCAAGAGGATGATGGCGTGTTTGTACCATGGTACGTTCAAAATATGGAGGAACTGGTATAGCGACCAGTCCATACATGATTTTATAAAACATCGCGATACGCGAATCATAACGCCGAAGCTCAAGCGACCGCCATCCAAGATTACTCAACATGTCTGTCACACTACTATATGGTGAGTAATTGCAAACCCAACGAGCTGCCCTTCTTTGCAACAGCTCTATTTTGTTTATATTTTCTTTCGTGTAAGGGCTCCAAGCAGCCGAAGCATACTCCACTTGTGGCCTAACAAGAGTATTATAAGCTATAGTCCGGATTTCTTGTTTTTTTTTTGTTTTATTTCTTTTTACAAAGCCTAAAGTTCTGTTTGCACGGACTGTAATGTTTTCAATATGAGAGTTCCAGCTTAGATCCTTGCTGATGGTAACCCCAAGATACTTGGCAGAGTCCTGACCGTGCAAGTAGTACTGGGACTTTAAGGTCTTCTGATGACTGATGACGTCATTTGCTTGGATTGAATTCCATGTCCCAGGTTCTTTCCCATTGCTGGAGGGTGTCAAGATCAAACTGAAGTATTTCACTATCATGGGCACTAGACACTGTCAAGTAAACTGCGGTATCATCAGCAAAGAGTCTAACTTGTGATTTGATATTTTCCGGGAGGTCGTTAATGTACAAAAGAAAGAGGAGCGGGCCCAGTACAGACCCCTGGGGTACCCCGGAGGTGACCGGGACCTCTTTGGAAGACCCCCCTCCAGTACAACAGTTTGGGAGCGACCAAATAAAAAAGCTTCAATCCACTTTAGAGTGTTTCCTGTTATGCCGAAAGTTGAAAGTTTATATAATAATTTTAGATGATTGACTTTGTCAAAGGCTTTGCTGAAATCCAAAAGGATTAAATCAGTTTGTTTTCCCAAAGTCAGCCGCCTTGCTAAATCTTCCACAAGTTCAATAAGCTGGGTTTCACAAGAGCATTTTTCACGAAAGCCGTGTTGTAGTTCATAAAGGATATTATGTTGTGTTATAGGTCTGGAGATATTGGATGCAATTACATGCTCCATCACCTTGCACAATCTGCATGTCAGTGAGATGGGCCTGTAATTGGCAGGGTATGTTTTATCCCTCTTTTTATAGAGGGGACATATTGAGTCTTGATCCATTCTGAAGGCAACTGGCCAGTTTTGAGCGATTTCTCAAACAGCAGGTAGATAACAGGAGCAATTTCTAATCTTAGTTCCTTCAATATTATGGGTTTGATAGAGTCTGGTCCAGCAGCTTTATTAGGGTTGAGATTTGCCAAAAGTTTAATTATTCCATCAGGATCAATAAAGATTTCATGTTAATACAGGGCTTGCATTAAGGGAAGTCTGGGAGTCAGAGACTCCCAAAAATTGCCCTGGGACTTGCAAAAATCAATGCCAGGAAGTCTGGGACTCCCAACTTTTAAAGCTATTTAGTCATTTTTTACAAAAATTTAGAATGAATTTATGTATTATTTAGCTTAACAATGGCAGTTTTACTCCTTAAATGAGAGTTTAACAATATTGAGGTTGAATTTCTGAACATGCTGAAAGTGAATGAAAAAATTTGATCACCAGGACTTCCAGATATTGGAGCTAGGAAGTCCTGGGACTTCCTGATTTTGACAGTTAGTGCAAGCACTCCTGTTATCTCAGTATATACAGTCGAACTTCGATGGCTCGAACCCCTTTGGGAACATGAAATTTTGTTCGAGACAGCGGTAGTTCGAGCCTCGGAAGGTTACTATTAGTGCCACACCTGGAGGCACAATGGAGATAATTATGGGATATCTTTTCGGTGTTCTATATTTTAAATGTATGTTGTGTGTACTCATTAGAATTGCCTCATAGATTCTAATGAGTACACACATCATATATTTACAAGATAAAAGAAGAAAATCTCCCTACATTGTCCGTATATCGTATTTGGAGGAAATCCCTGCGGACTCAAGAACGTGTTCGACTCATTCATGGTAAACGAGCCATCGGTGTTCGAGCCACAGAAGTTCTACTGTATGCAGATTTTTATATGACGTTATTCGTTTTTGTCTGAAACATCATTATTTGTCTAGAAAGTATACTATAAAAAGCATTTCATAATGTGAGATTTC
>CAXHKG010000193.1:0-12968 GCA_964016985.1 Anodontia alba
GGGGGGAGGGAGGGGGGAGGAAATTGCAAATAAATGTGGCCCTATCTGTTTTGCATAAAAATGTCATTGCCGATGTTTTTCTACCGATATCTTTATAGAGCATGTTCTGCTTTGGCACTTTTTAGTAATTAATTTCCAATGGTCTCTTCTACCTTACTCTTTGGTCAGGCCCTATTACAATTAAATAGTTTATCTATCATCATTTTTATATGGAAATTCTTGTATTTAGGGCAAACAGTGCTGATTCAGATCAGAATCCCAATTTTGCCGCTTCTGATCGCTTCTGTTTTGTGTCGTTTTTATGTGACTTTATGTTAAACAAGAAATGTCGATAAGCAGTGCTTATTAGATACCCTGAAAGGTAATGACAGCCTTAAAGGTACTGAAAAGCATTGTATTAAACTGCATATTTGCTTCAGGTTGTATGTGACTGGGAAAATCAACACATAGAGACAGACAAACATATAGATAGACATAAATGGCGAAGTGAATGTGGCAGTAATTTTGCCAGAAATGATTTTTTCAGTAGCTAACTTCTTCATGGACAATATGTCTTTAATGAATCTGCAATTTATCAGAATTTGTTAACAAATTCTTCGATCAAGTTTATTTCACCATAAATGCATAATCTCAGATGCACTATTGCAGAGCATACAAAACATAGTAGTTAAGACATACCAAAAATGGCTAAGTGAAAAAAGGCTCTTGTTTTGACAAAAATAAAAATAATCAGCATCATACGTCTTCCTGCACATGTTCAATATGTCTGTAATGAGTCTGCGAAGTATCAGATTGCTTCAACAAATAATTTGATTTCACCGTGCATGCACGAAATAGTCATGCAGGAGCAACTTTTCAAGCAGAACAAAGATAATTAACCGTATAGGAATGAACACCTAGGCCCTTATTTTTCTCTTTAGCGACATCTTATCAGTATCAACATTTATGCAAAATATGAAACGATTCCCTAAATCTTAGCATATAAGAAGCAGTAACTAAAATGTCTTTTCAAGAATAACAATGGGAAACAACGCTAAAGAAAATAATCCGTAGACCCTTATTTTTCTCTAACAGTAACATCTCAACAATATCAACGTTTATGCAAAATAACAGAAGAATCCTTAAATTATTTATCAAGATATGAATCAGAAATTAAAACACATTGTCAAAAATAAGGAGGGAATTAACTGTAAAGGAATTAACACTAAGGCCCTTATTTGTCTCTGACAGCAACATCTCATGAATATCAAAATTTATGCAAAATATGAAAAATAAAATCCTTGAATTATTTAGCAACATGAGAAACACCTTTTTCAAGAATTACAAAGGGAAATAACTCTAAAGAAATTAACCCCTAAGCCCTTATTTTTGTCGAACAACACCTCTTCAATATGAACATTTATGCAAAATATAAAAAGGAATCTTTAAATTATTTAGCAAGATAAGAATCAGACACAAAATCAATATTTCAAGACTAAGAAAGGGAAATAACTGTAAAGAAACTAATCTTTAGACGTTATTTTTCTCGTACAGCAATATCTCATCTATATCAAAATTTATACAAAATATGAAAAAAACAATCCTGAAATTATTTAGCAAGATAAAAAACAGACTAAAACGCCTTTTCAAGAAATGCAAATTGAAATAACTCTAAAGACTCCTTATTTTTCTCTCAAAACAACATCTCATCAATGTCAACATTTACAGAAATGATTTAGAATTTGATGGACAAGTAATATTGTGGTGTGACATTCTACTGCCAAATTCCAAACCAATCACTGTAGTAACCTGTTATAGACCCCAAAGCATAATGATTTTGTCGAAAAACTGGAAGAATTTCTGTTTATGATTAAATCTGACTCGTAAATTTGTCTTTTCGGTGACTTTATATATGCTCCCTCCTTTTTTCTGAAAAGCTCTAATTTACGCAGAAAATACCTTGGACTTATCAGGCTGTTCAATTTGACACAGATAATTACCGAAGCAACAAGAAAACTAAGAACTCTAAATTATTGACTGACCATATTTTATGTGGAAAAAAAACAACAAACAAACTGTCAGTCTGTCAGTCGGGAAGTATTAGCATTGGTTTGAGTGACCACTATATACCGTATTTTACAAGAAAGTTTTCAGGGGCCAGATCAATAAACATAACACTGTTAAGATAAGGTTACTGAAACAATATAGTAAGGATGGTTTATTCAGAAACTTTGAAATATGGGTGGACGTGTTTAGACGTTTTGATGTTGGGTGGCCTGGGATAATTTTAAAACAATCTTTTACTCGGTTTTAGATCAAGTGACCCTAGTCAAGGAAGTTAGACTCAAACAAGGAACTAAACCTTGGCTGAATTCTGAATGTTTGCAATTGATTAAACACAGAGGTGAAGTTTTTAACCATTTCAGGAAAACTGGGAAATCAGATTTATATACTCTATATTATAAAATCAGAAATAAGCTGCAGAGAGAAACTAGGGTTTCAAAAAATGAATTTCTTCATTTTATTTTGAATAATAAAATTGAGGAAAATGCAAACAATTAAAAACAATGAAATCGCTTGAAAAAAACAACAAAAAAAAAAACTGGGGTATGAATACAGAGGGAAACAAAGTAAAAATTTTGAATTGGAAATTGATGGTGAAACTTATTTTGAACCTAGAAAGGTGGCTACCCACTTAACAACTTCTTTACAACGGTCGCATCAAATTTGATTGAGATACTACCTTCTGGATTTTATTTGTTCAATATTAAAACTCAAGTTTTTCAACAATATTATCTTGGGAAAATGTTCAGGTTGATGAGTTTATTTTGACTCCAGTAACTGAAGTTTATACTAAAAGTGCTTTGCAAATTAAATCCTTCCACTAGCTCAAGAACAGATAATATTCCTGTAAGATTTGTAAAGAATCAGTCCTCACAATACCTGTCAGACATATTGTAAGTCTTTCGATCGAACAAAACATTGTCCAAACGAATTGAAAAATGCTCGGATTGTTCCTTGTATAAAAAAAATAAGCGGTGTGAAGTTTGAAATTATAGGCCCGTGAGTGGCCTCTTCTGTGTCAAAAATTTTCGAAGGCTGTATATACTCAGTTGGAAGAACACCTTACTAGGAAAAATCTTCTCTTTGGATTCTAATCTTGTTTTAATCCTCGCAAACTATTGCGTTGCATATGAAGAGATTCAATCAAACCGAGTCTCGAATCCGATTTTTGTGATCTTTTGAATTCTTTGTTTCCAAACGCAATCCTGTTTTACTTTTATTTTAGAGGCAAGTTCTCAACAGGCGCATGCCTAAAATATTTTTGTCAAGACCAAAACTTTTAAAGGTTTACATACAGGAATGATCGTGTTGGACCCTCAAAAAGCTTTGACGGATTACACTGTTTTATGTTAGAAATTTAGTTATAGGGGTTAGGCCTGCTGTTTGGTTTATGCCATATCTTTCCAACCGAAATCAGATCTTTCATGTTAATAGTACATAATCAGATCATTCACGTGTAAATTATTTCATTCCTCATTTAAGTATTTTGGGTCCTGTCCTGTTTCTTTCTATTTTAATGACATGGAGATTAGCATTAGTTTAGAAAGGAAAGCAAATTGTTAGTCTGTGTAGATGGTAATGCTATTCTATTTTCTTATAAACATCCGGATGTAATTTCAAGAAATCTTGGCTCGGAATTGGAATCTTATAGCAAATAGTTGATTGACAATAAGCTGTCTATGCATATGAGCAAAACAGAGTTCATTTTATTTGGATCCAAGAGAAAACTTAGATAAGTAAAGGAATTTTCTGTTGAATGCAAAGGGCATGTTATCAAAGCACAAAAGGGTTAAATATCTTGGACTTACTTTGGACAATATCTTATCCGATGAGGCTGTTTTAAACAATATCATTCAAAAAATAAATGGCAAGCTTTGAGTTTCTGTACAGACATTCCACGGTTTTGGAAGAAACACTTAGACAAAGAATCTGTTCTGCCCTTATTCAATATCATTTAGATTATGCTTGTTCATCTTGGTATTCAGGTCTGACCAAAACTTAAAAAAAAAATCTTCAGATATCGCAGAATGAAACTATACGCGCCATTAAAAAAACTTGAACCTAGAACTTATATTGGCTTCTCAGAATCTGAGTCTTGGTACATTAAATGTCAGCGACAGAACCAAACAGTTGAGACTTAGTTATGGGCATATGATTTTAAATCATTGAAATCTAAATTTTAACACTGAAACAGTTGTAAAAAGTAACTTTGTCCAGAATTGCTGCATCGCTTGATATAAAACTTGGTAGTAAAAAGGACACCAGTTATTATTGATAGTTTCAACTTTCTCTGCGAAAGTTGTGTTTTCTGGTAGTCGCTCTTTTGCTTTATTTGTCATGGAAAAGGACGCCAGTTATTATTGATAGGTTCAACTTTGTCTGCCAAAGTTGTGTTTTCTGGTAGTCGCTATTTTGATTTATTTGTCATGGAGCTCCAAAGTTTAACAGTGAAACAGTTGTAAAAAATCACTTTGTCCAGAATTGCTGCATCGATTGATATAAAACTTGGTAGTAAAAAGGTCGCCAGATATTATTGTTAGTTTCAGCTTTCTCTGCCAAAGTTGTGTTTTCTGGTTGTCATTCGTTTGCTTTATTTGTCATGGAAATCCAAATTTTAACATTGAAACAGTTGTAAAAGTCCCTTTGTCCAGAATTGCTGCATCGAATGATATAACATTTGGTAGTAAAGGGATCCCCATGCAGTTATTATGGATAGATTCAACTGTCTCTGCTAAAGTGTTTTTTTTATTTATTCGTCATGGAAATCCAAAGTTTAACATTGAAACAGTTGTAAAAAGTCCCTTTGTCCAGGAGTGGTGCATCGATTGATACAAAACCTTGTAGTAAAAAGGTCACCAGTTATTATGGATAGTTATAACTTTTTCTGCCAAAATTGTGCATTCTTGTTGCCGCTCTTTTGCTTTATTTGTCATGGAAATCCAAAGTCCCGTTGTCCAGGATTGCTGCATCGATTGATATAAAACTTGGTAGTAAAAAGGTCGCCAGTTATTATTGATAGTTTCAACTTTCTCTGCCAAAGTTGTGTTTTCTAGTAGTCGCTCTTTTGCTTTATTTGTCATGGAAGTCCAAATTTTAACATTGAAACAGTTGTAAAAAGTCACTTTGTCCAGAATTGCAGCATCGGTTGATATAAAACTTAGTATTATAAAGGCCACCAGTTATTATTGATAGTTTCAACATTCTCTGCCAAAGTTGTGTTTTCTGGTTGTCATTCGTTTGCTTTATTTGTCATGGAAATCCAAATTTTAACATAGAAACAGTTGTAAAAAGTCTCTTTGTCCAGAATTGCTGCATCGAATGATATAAAACTTGATAGTAAAGAGGTCGCCTGTTATTATTGTTAGTTTCAACTTTATTTGTCGAAGTTGTGTTTTCTGGAAGTCGCTCTTTTGTTTATTTGTCATGGAAATCCAAAATTGAACATTGAAACAGTTGTAAAAAGTCACTTTGTCCAGAATTGCTGCATCGATTGATATAAAACGCCAGTTATTTTTGATAGTTTTAACACCCTCTGTCAAAGTTATGTTTTCTGGTAGACGCTCCTTTGCTTTATTTGTCATGGAAATCCAAATTTTAACTGTTGTAAAATGTCACTTTGTCCAGAATTTCTGCATTGATTGATATAAAACTTGGTAATAAAAAGGTCGCCAGTTATTATTTTTAGTTTCAACTTTCATTGCCAAAATTGTGTTTTCTGGTGGTTACTCTTTTGCTTTTAATATTTGTCATGGAAGTCCAAATTTTAACACTGAAACAGTTGTAAAAAACCACTTTGTCCAGAACTGCTGCATCGACTGATATAAAACTTGGTAGTAACCCAGCAAGCAAAAAATATAGGACCCACATGGGCCCTAAATGGGTATTTATATGGGTCCTATATGGGCAACCCATAAGGGACTCATGAGGGATTTGCAACAGGGTTCCATGTTGGACCCACATGGGCAAAGTCATATGGGAACTATATGGGTCAAGTATGGGTAAAATCAACACACATTTATCTTCAGAAAAAAGTCTTTTACATATTTTTACACAAATGATTATAAATCCCCAGTCCCAGCGAATTTGATGGACTGGTAAGGTCGCAACCGGTAGAGACCTATGTACATGTGCAAGATATTGCATCAGCGTACAATCATATAGGCGTCTTTTTTAATAGATGGAAACAGGGGCCTCATGCGTATTTATATATACCTCTCAATTTTAAAAGTAATAGGGACATACGAATTAAAATAAAACTATGACCATGAATCGACGTCCATGTCGGGAAAATAGTTAAGATAATTTAATAGATACTTTCATTTGTAATGAACAAACTATTATTTTTATTTTACTATTATCATTATTATTTGCATTTATATCAGGAAATTTACTATTTTTTTTATATTATATTTAAATAGTGGTACAGTTGTTCCCCCTTAATATCCATATATTGAACCCATATGGGTCCCATACAGTAATGGGAGGTCAACATTGGAACCATAGAGGTCCAATATCTGTATCACATGGGAGCCATTTGGGCCCCAATTATGTATCTTGAAATTATCACTTTTCCAGGATTATTTCAGTTTTATCTTGGGGATCCCCACATATTAGAATTTATTTTTATAGTTATCGAATTTTACCAATATGGGACCTATAAGGGTCTTATACGGGCCAAAAAGCCTATATGGGGCCCATGTAGGACCCAAATGGGATTAATGCCCAGAATCTGCCCATATGGTTCCCATATATATATATGCTTGCAGGTCGAATTTTACCAATATGGGACCTATATAGGTCTTATATGGGCAAAAAAAGCCTATATGAGGCCCATGTAGGACCCGAATGGGATAAATGCCCAGATTCTGCCCATATGGGTCACATATATACATGTTTGCTGGGAAAATGTTCGCCAGTTATTATTGATAGTTTCAACTTTCTCTGCCAAAACTGTGTTTTCTTGTAGCCGCTCTTTTGCTGTATTTGTCATGGAAGTCCAAATTTTAACATTGAAACAGTTGTAAAAAGTCACTTTGTCCAGAATTGCTGCATCGATTGATATAAAACTTGGTAGTAAAAAGGTCGCGAGTTATTATTGATAGTTTCAACTTTCTCTGCCAAAGTTGTGTTTTCTGGTTGTCATTTGTTTGCTTTATTTGTCATGGAAAATCCAAATTTTAACATTGAAACAATTGTAAAAAGGTCCCTTTGTCCAGAATTGCTGCATCGATTGATATAAAACTTGGTAGTTAAAAGGACACCAATTCTTATTGATAGTTTCAATTTTTTTCTGTCAAAGTTGTGTTTTCTGGTAGTGGCTCTTATGCTGTATTTGTCATGGAAATCCAAATTTTAACATTGAAATAGTTATAAAAAGTCGCTTTGTCCAGAATTGCTGCTTCTATTGATATAAAACTTGATAGTAATAAGGTAAAAAGAAAAGTCCTGGGTGCCACAATCTCAAGTTGCAACCATTTCATAACACCAAGCCAATTCTAGGGTTATTCTAGACAATATTGTAGCCTGTGCAATGTTTAGGTTAGCATGGGCAACCGATGTTAACCACTGTGGCTGGTTGCTGCTTTTTTCTTTTTTTTTTTTTTTTTTTTTTTTTTTTGGACCCGTTTAATGTCTTGTTGTTCTACCTGGTTGGTCCTGTCTGGCGGTGTGATCAACTCAATGGGGAAGAGAGAGCTGATAGTTTTGCTTCTCATTGTTACGTATGTTTTATCTGTCCTGATTTGTTTAAGAAGTAGATCATCTCTAGCAGTGATTTGTTGAGTAATATGCACAGTTTGGCGGTCATTTGTAAAGTAGATCAAATCACGAACGCGGAAACTAACTTACAACTAACCGACAAACTGTGAATATTACTCAACAAGTCACGCACAAGAGCTGATTCTATTTCGATTTAGAAAGCGACGAAAGATTAATTGTATCCTTCAGGTTCTTCTAACTTACTGCTAGCGCATAAAGAAATCCCGCCAACAGTTTTGACTGTAACGCTGATGTTTACATGCATTTCTTACAACGTTGACTCCAGAAAAACGGCGTTACACCGTCCCACGTCATGGCAGCGAAGACTTACGTCAGCAAAATGTCAAAATGACGTCTGAACGGCACCAGAGAGCGTCGCACACTTCCGCCCAGTGATTTGTTCCAGAATAAATCACTGGTTTTCTCCGTTGCCTATATAGGCGCGCTGTGTTAGAATTGTTCGTTTTCCTTTTCAACCATTCCTCTTCGGTATCATTTGAAGTACCTGTGGTACTTATTGGACATGATTTTAATTACAGCCAAACTTCTATGGCTCGAATACCTTTACCTACCTTTAAGTCTACCTTTTGTCTAGGAAACTTCTTAAGCCCGTACAGCTTATAATTCCCCTCGACTCTCGGTGACTCCTGTCGTCGTTTCCGGTAAATTGAGAATTCTCTAGTAGATAGTTGTCAGGTCGAACCTTTTATCTCTCCACAGCTTGTCCAACAACATCCGGGTGTGTGTGTGTGTGGTCGAGTGGGGTGGGTGGGGTGGGGGGGGAGAGGGGTTGTTGGTGGGGGGGGGGGGGGGGGGCGACAAAGTTATTGTAAGAATACAAAACATATGCAGGAGTGTTAATCGAGAACCATGTTAACAAACTGAAAATTGATGGCATGACTTAGATGAAAATATTTCATTTATTTATCTTTTTTTTTTCTTTTTTTTTCAATATTTTAAATATTTTTTTCTAAGTTAATATAGCAACTTCACACAACAAGCATTCCATGAAATTTCAATAAAATCGCTTCAGTGGTTATGCAGATGTTATTTAATAATTTTTCCATCTAAAATACAGTCGAACCTCGATAGCTCGAACACCGATGGCTCGTTTACCATGGCTAATTCGAACTCGTTGTTGAAACCCTACATTATTCTTCCGATAGCTCAAGAGAACAAAAAGGGAATTTTTTATTTTATCATGAAATTGTATGTTGTGTGTACTCATTAGAATCGCCTCATTTTCAAAAAAAGGTCTAGTCTGTAAGAGCATATTCTTGCCTTACAAAGTACACCTCTTTTTTAGAAGGGTCTGGCGAGCAGTAGAGCGACCACACAGTCACAAAAATGTCCCCTTAATACGAACACACACACACACACATATCTGTGTGTGTGTGTGTGTGTGTGTGTGTGTGTTAGGTTTGGTCGAATTCAATTGACATATAGCCTTTTCTGGGCAAACTCATCAGACAACAAATTGGTGAATCTTATTTCTTATTAATTCTAAGAAAGTAGGGTTAGCATTTCATTCAACTTGTCTCTTTAAGAACTGTGTTTCTTATAGGATGGACAATGGACAAGACGATTTTCATGATGTGTCAATCGACAACCAAACATTCGATGAAAACATCCATGGTGTGCCACAAGCCGGAAGGAGTAGGATTAGGCCACGGATGCAGTCTGATGGTAACATCAGTACTACAGTACATCAACGCTTGACGACGGTTGACGGCACAGAATTTTCGAGCGCCGGTTATGCTGGATTTATAGAGATACAGAGGGAAACTGCACCAGTGGATGGCGCATATTTTATGAATGTCTTACCGGCCCCAGCCCTTGATATCTATTCCAACACACCACCGCCATCATTTAAAGTTGGGCGACGTGTTAAACACCCCAACTTCCATGATTTTGGAAGGAGGAATGAGAGCTTCAGACGACATAACTGGCCTTTGGTAGAGCCATCAGCCCAAAAATTGGCTAAAGCAGATATGTTCTACTCTGGTACGTTCATTTAGTGAGGCCGGGGCATAGCATTTCCTACGAAATTGCGCGTGCGCCCAGCGAAAACTCGGATTAGTCTGCGCATCCACGCAGGCTGATCTGAGTCTTCGCTGTCTGTATACAGACGCTTTGGAACCTTGGCTAAACATAGACTGCCACGCGAAGACTCTGATCAGATTACGCGGATGCGCTGGCTGATCTGAGTCTTTGCTGGGCACGCATGCAGTCTTGTAGGAAGTGCCGTACTCCGGCTCAATAGTCTACATACTATATAATAGGTTTTGCTAAATTACGAAAATGTCGCAATAACGGAGCACAGTCATAATGAGGCACCGACGGAATACGAGGTGAGAAAAAACAATGATAAATTCTATCTACAATTAGAGTGAATATGCCAGAAACCTTACCTTTGGGCATGTGCGCCTAGCGAAGCTTCAGATCAGCTTGTGCCGTCACGAAAACATGCCTATCTAATGTTGACCCCCTTAAACCCACTTTTATATAGTAAAACTGGGGTTAACATGCAGATGTATACATTATTTTTCTTATTTCTGCTCAAAAGCATAGCTTGTGGGTACTATTAGAACCGCCTCCCCGAGGCGGTTCTAACGTGAACCCACAAGCTATGTTTTGAGCAGAAATAAGAAAAATATCAGAATTATTATCTAAAAAGATCCATTTTTTGGTGGTAAAATTTTCAGTATATTTGAATAGTCTTGTTTACGTACTGAAAACCAAGCTTATATCAATGACACTGTGGATGAATGAATTAACTATCTCTTCGGATAGTAGTCTACACTGTTTGCTCATACCTGTCTGTCCCAATACTTAAGATTAGGTATTGCAGTATATAATTATACAGTGCCAAAACGTTTAGCCTTGTGGTTGTACGTTCGCTTTTAATTCATGGGCCTTGTGTTTGATCCCCGATCAGGGCAGTCGACTGGATATTTCTTTACATGGTTTTCTCTTCCTACTACATTTATTGAAAATGTTCGGCTAAAATCATATGCACAACACGAGAAAGGGCCTTTATGCTATATGCGAACAGCAACGGTCTAGATCAGCCTCATCTGAGCAGCCTGACCAGGATATTCGGTGTCAACTGACATAATCATTGGATTTTGTGGAATGTATCGATGAAGAGAAAAGCAATATTCATTCAGTTATCATGTTCTTCATTTAAAATCAGCAAGGACATCGATTGTAGGATGTAAAACCTTTTTTTTCGGAATCCCATCCGTATATACTGATTTCTTTGTGTACGAATGCCATGTTTTTTTTATGTGCTTGTGACAATTATAAGATGACAACGTGATTTAACTGAGATCTGTGAGAGAGCGATGTTAGATTGTTGAATTGATTATCTGTCATGACATTCGTTGACGTACGGCGTAGGCAATAAAAACCTTTCTATTGTTTAGGTCCATTTGAAGAAGATGGTAAGATTGTAAAGGACCAGGTGACTTGCTATAAATGTGGACGTTGCTTTCGTCAGTGGGAGGAAGACGATGACCCGGTAGCAGAACATCTCAAAATATACCCTAAGTGTTTCGAGGTAACCGTTTGCTTTATCTGCTAATGTAATGTAATACACACACACACACACACACACACACACACACACACACACACACACACTATTAGCCTTGCCTCGCAACAAACGTGATTTATATGACCTCCCCAACCACCACCACCACTACCACCCAACATGAGAATATAAGAATCCATCATGCGCGTCCATGCATGATAGGAAAATCTCACCCGAGGGTAGGAATTTCAACAAGGGACGAGGCTTGCCGAGTCCCTGAATAAAATTCCTACCACGAGGGTGAACTTTTCCTATCCTGCATGGACTGGCTCATGATGGATACTTCTTCTCCCACCTTTAACTCTTTGCATGCAGGGTAATTTTGCCACGTTTTGTTTGTTTTTTGTTATTTTTTTTTTTTTTGTTGTTGTTTTTTTTTTGTCGTCTGTGGATTTATTTTTTAAATTAAGTTTAAAAAAAAAAAAAAAAAACACTTTCAGGAATTCCATCAGCGTGTCAAACAGTTTGGATTCAGATCAGGCCCAGCTGATCTTGCCACTAGCGGGGATAGAGTTAAGTGGATAGTTCCTAAAAGTCACATGGTCATGTGAGACAGAAGTTTCTCACATGGGCAAAAAGCCTATCTCATATAGGCAAAGGTGGGAGAAAAAGAAGGGCAGAGGCGAACAATGGAAAATAGTAAAAAAGATGTCCAGCAATAACCAGAATCACAGATCATGGCCTTCGAATGACACCAAAAGGAAGAGCAAACAAACCATGACAGTACAGAAGCCACAGATCAACCAAAGCAAGGCAGTCAGCTCCCTCTTCCCCAGTATGGTAATCATAACGCTAGACAGGAGCCACGGTGCTAGAAAACCAAGATTAACCACATATTCTGACCAGGATGTTCATTGACCGCCTCATGAATTGTTAGGTAATAATAGGCTGTTTATTAAAGATAGAATTATACTGACACTGAGAATGCGACTTTTGGTCTGCAATTTCAAACAGCTTTATAATAAAGTAATGCTTATGTCTTCGGAGTTATTTCTGTTCCTTCCTGTTTGGCGCCTTTTTTCTTGTGCTATTCTGCATTTTTATACCCCGCCACATGATAGTGGCGGAGTATTATGGGTCCACGTTGGTGTCTCCGGCCGTATGCCCGTCCGTCCCTCCGTCGTACGTCCGTCCATGTTTTCGTTCCGGACGATAACTTAAACAAATGTCAATGGATTTTCACTAAACTTGGTATAAATAAACGTCAAAAAGATTGCCTTTGGAAACAAAGATCACACTACGGATTAGAAAATAGGAATCTCGGTTTTATTGAGACTCTTCATAAGCAGTAACTGCTTACGTCCTCTGTCGTATACATGAGTAGAACTCCATTTTCAATGTTCATTGACACTGTAAAGGTCTGGTTTGGGATTGCTTATTGGCAAATTGTGTCAATTTCTAACAGTTATCAGCACGCGACACGTCCGTATTTTCGTTTCCGGACGGTGACTTGCGTAAATATCAATGGATTTTCACCAAAGTTAGTATGGGCATTGATATTGCGGAGGTCTTGTTTGGGGTTGCTAATGGGCACATTTCGTCAATGTAAACAGTTATCTATCCGTGACTATTG